>VSDK01016537.1:261207-295145 GCA_009767595.1 Symbiodinium kawagutii | reverse complement strand
CAGCTGCATTGAAAGCCATGTCCTTTGGTACATAATTGCATTGTAATGAGGGATCTTACAACACACAAACATCAAACAACAATGCTGCAACCACAACATAGAATGCACAACTTTCTGATAAGGCACGGCATTCAGCCTGGCGCACCAAGCCTTCTTGTATGCAGCAAATTTCTTCAGACTGTGCTGTGAAGCGCAATCGCAAATGATCAACGCTTTGGCAGAGTGGTCCAAATTCAGTTTTCTTCTCTTGTACCGCAATTCTTTCTCCAAAAATGTCAGGTACTCGATGATTGTGCCGCTGGTCCAAAAATGACTCTTCGAAGTCAATTTGCCAATTTCGAGATAAGCTTCTAATTCCTGCAGAAACAAGAATGCATTCCAACTTCATTGACGTTCATTGCCCAAAACCCCAAAATCAGCAAGTTCCAAGTTCCCCATTTACTCCTGCAGAAATTACTGCAGAAAGAAGAATGCATTCTAACTTCATTGACGTTCATTGCCCAAAACCCCAAAATCAGCAAGTTCCAAGTTCCCCATTTACTCCTGCAGAAATTACTGCAGAAAGAAGAATGCATTCTAACTTCATTGACGTTCATTGCCCAAAACCCCAAAATCAGCAAGTTCCAAGTTCTCCCTTTCCAGAAGCAAAAGATCCCTGTCTCCATCCCCAGGATTCTCCTTGTTGAGCTGCAGCCTTGCCTTTTCTGACAATATGTCGCTCCTGCATGTCAAGAATGCTCGTCCCACCTCACCGTCTATCCAACTTAGAGTTGTGACGGTGTGAGGCACTCGGTAGTTGTCAATGGGGATGTGCGCAGCAAACCCTCCAGAAATGGGTTTTGCCTCCACTGGGGTCGGGGCGTCTGCTCCGCACTGGGCATCTGTGAAGTTCATGCCAAGAAAGCGCTCGATCCGGTGTCGAAGGTCCTTGGCCCTGTTGGGAGTTGGACGATTTTTCATCTGAAGAGTGGTCTTCTTGGGAGCGCAATTCAATGCCCAAGTCTGATCAAAGTTGCAAATGAGCTGAGGGTGGACATGCTTCTCCTGGCGCTGCCACGCTATCCACTCCCTCAGCCTCACTAGGCTAGGGTGGTCGAAACCAATGTGGCGACCAGGCTTGTTGTTGGCTGTGCTTGCAAGGCCTGCTTTCCGACACAAGCGTTGCGCAGTCTTCCTGAGGAGCACAAAGCAAAGATAGAATGCATCTCTGGGCTGACAAGCGAAACTCACACGCGCAGAAGTACATACACGCATATATACAAGCATACATAGTCTGGCATATATACACGTGCAAATGGTATGCATGCACAAACACCACTGACGGCATTCTATCTTGTAGGCTAGGCACAAGAACGCTTCAGATGTTTGCTTCAAACGAACTTCTTGGAACGATTGCAGATCTTTTGCGAAAGATTCAAGTGCCGATTCGATAGCCTGGTCAATGTTGGAACCAGAAGAAAGTTCTGCAGCCTCTTGGTCAATGGCCCGCAATGCTTCAGCAGGATTTGACAACTTCTCCTGCAAAGATCGAATGACACCATTGTATTGGTCCACTGCTTCCTTCAGCACCGATACCACAAAGTGGTAATCACATTCCTCTCCCAATTCGATGCGGTTTACCTGGCAACTGCGTGCGCTCCCAATCAAAGTTAGAATGCTAGCGTGGGCCCTCCCATTGGGTTTTTTATTGAAGAGCACACTTGTGAAAACCATTTGCAAAACCGTGATAGAACTTCCCCCCCCTCTAGATCCCCCAAAATTGGCTGCGGTAGCCACGAAAAGCTTGAGATAAAATATTGGCGCGCTGCCACTGTTTCAACTACCACATTCTCGAGCTCTGCCGGAATCATTGATGTGGTAGAAACGTCGCCGCCCACAGCACGAGAAGAAAACTTCTTGGACCCACCGTACAGCACTCTGATACGGTCCGGAACTTCTTTGACTTTCTTGGCAAGGCGAGGTGCCACTTCACAAACCATGGACCAGTGATCCTTGGCACGGGCTTTGTTCCATTTGAATTCGCAACATCTATAATGGGCCTTCATGCTTCTCATCTTTTGGAAATCCTCTCGCTTTCCAGATGCCTTGGCGATGTCGTATGCTTTCATCCTTGGTGCCGTGACCTACTGACAGATCTAACAGAACCATTTAAAATTTAAAAGCACAACCCTATGCACCCACCAAAGGTCGGACAAAACATGTGAGGAGAAGGTGACTCGTACCGTGATCATTCGGAGAATGGCATTCCATCTTCTGTGCTAGATGCAGACAAACTAAGGACAGGTCACTTGTTCTTTGTCCCATAGAGTGGCTGTCACCTGTTTGCCCTGTTTGCCCTTCAATTTCCGGCTGTCAGCTCCTGCAACCTTCCTTTTGTACTTGGTAACTTTCATTGACTTTGACTTTCGGAGGGAAGAAGGAGCTGGACCAAACTCTGGCGCATTGCGTTTCTTTGTAAGTCTGCGAAGTGTAGGCTGAGAGATTGAAGCACCTCGGTCACCTTGGTGATATGCGGCCATGCTGTCCCAAACGCCCAGATCGCAAGAAGCCAAAGTAGCCAGGAAGACCCCCTGAGCGACTGTGCCAGAGAATGAATTGCCCGCCAAGGATTGGGCAAGAGTAGAATTCGAAAGGATCTCCTGATAGATTTTTTTCGAGTAGGCACTCTCCCAAAGTCCTTGGCAATTCAAGAAATCAGCAGCGCCCAAGTAGCGGGAATGCTCGACAGACCACACGGGATGAGTAGGCGTGATGCAAGGGGCCACACTGTAGCTCGTACAAGGGCGGTCTTCAGCTCCAGCCACATCGATGAAAATGTCTTGCCTGCAAAATCCAACTTGCATTGCGCTCTGGATGTGGTGAAGGTGACGGGTGCATTTTGGAGTTTCCTTCTCCTTCTTTGGGAAATTGAGACTTGATGGGAACTGAAAGTTCGATTGGATAGCCTGCAGTGTTTGGTCAAACTGGGCGGCCATGCTCCGGTGTGTACGACCTGTAATCAAGACGGCAACTCCCCAAACACGTTGCCGTCGTTGAGGCAAACAAAAATATCTGGAGTCAACCATCTTGTAGGCCTTAGCGCATGGGCAGGCAGTCTTTACCATGTTCTTTTCTATACGGATACATGTGTATGTTCATATCAATGCACAGGAACAAGAAAAAAAGGCTGAACAGGACGAACTTAGAATGCCGCTTCGACATGGTTCAATAGTTAGGCATACGCGCATCAATGAAAGCTGAAATGAGGCCCCAACAAAGCTGTAACCCATCTCTGACAAGTGTTTGCTGACCACCTGTCAATGGCACAGGATTGGACACGCTGAAAGTAAGAATGCCTCTTGTGTCTGCGATTACTTTCTGGTATCATTGCTTTGCAAATGCCAAGGAGGTAAAAACACCCTGCCTTCACACATGGTTCTTTGACTTGGCCATTGGCATCTTTGATCTTGCGCATGGCTGGTTTTACGTTTTCGTAAAATGCCAAGGTAGGAGAAAGGATCTGAATGACCTGGAGGGCAAGCAAGACATGCCTGGACACGGCAAAAATACATCATGAAAATAGAAATCATGGAACTTTGAACACAGGCACACACACATATATATACATATACATGGTTGAAATATACCAGCGGACCTGAAAGATGGAATGCTACACTTGATGACAAAAATGTATATATATATATATATATTGGCAACCTGCTTTCTGTGCGCGCCTTCCGGAAGCCAAATGAATATGTGGGCCCTGACACTCCCGCAGCAGCATCTTCGTAGCATCCAGCAAACTGCTTCTGGTTGACCCCCAGATTGGATATGTCAACACAGGCGGGCCCGGAGAACAAGATATCAATTCGTAGAGTCTCTTGGTTGATTTTCATCATCTTTCCCGTAACCCTGCACAGTCCTTCACCATCTCGGAATACCTCAACATCGTCAAAAACGTGATGAGGGCTGTGTTCTTTCAGGATCAGCGTGCGTTTGGCAACGTCTTTCTCAACTGAAAAGACATGGACGAGCTCGACTTTGACGCCCTGGCATCGGAAGCATTCTAAGTTCAAATCTGGCCACCCTCTCCTCAACCCCAACCCAACTCCCTGATAGAAACTGGCATGGTTAATTCAAGTTGCAAAGACTCTAGCATGCATGTCTTTAGAACCTCTCGCCTTCAGCTGCTCCAATACTTTCAAAGTGCACCGCAACATTGGAATACAAATGTCACTCCCAGAGCACGTAGTACCAACCCGGATCTCCCCACACTTCGTCCCTATTTGGGAAAAAGCCTGAAAGATTGCCTCTCGATTGTTCCAAGGAAGTTGCTGAAGAAAAAACCTGCAAGTCTCCTCGTAATTCAATGCCTTCGGCTGTCCTTTGGCCACTGTTGCATTCAGCTCTGCCCTTGTCACTGAGAACGGTCGATTCCTGAACCGTGGGGCAATTGTAAGGCATCGAAGGATATGGGGGTTCTCATAGCGACTGAGCTCTGAAATTTGCAGCATCCATGCCATTTTGTTCTTCTTCATGTTGCTTAGCTGATCCTTATTGTACAACTTCTGCATTTCCATAGCCTCTGGACTCCATGGGCCCTCTTGTTTTCTGGCATCCAAGCTAATTTCTTGACAATCCGGATCCAGAACTATTTGTCCAACCGCCTTCTCTCCCCCACATGAACTCACCAGAACAACCATAGTACTGCAAGAAGGACGAAATGGACGGAGCACAAAGTCGGCCTCTTTATTAGCAACTACCTTCCATTCCCTTTCACTGAACTGGATGCACATGACCTCCCATTTTCTTCGAGGAGATCAAAGTCTGGTGCCCCTGTTGGGGTCTCATCTGGTTCTTCAACTTCAACATTCGTTTCCATTGCAGGTGGGGAAGGAGAAGGATAAACCTCGGTCTTGTCAGAGATGCTTTCAGTCGATGAAGCTGCGCGGCTCTTTCCCTGAGAAGAGGACGAATTCAATTTCTGTGTTTTCAGGGATGGGGTTTGGACATCTGTCTGGGATGAGCCAAAGCTAGACGGCCTCTTCAAATCTCTGTCAAAGCCAATATCCTCCTTGGAGAACCAAATCCATTGCTCAGAAGGAGATCTTTTCAAGGGAAGAGGTGTTTCAAAGGCTTGCACTAACTCCACATGCCACCCATACCATGTGTCAGTGTCTCTTTTGCCGCAGTAGTCCTTAAACTCCTCTTCTGTCACACGGTGCAGCGCGTAGTACTTGTTGAAATCCTTAACCTTGTATGGGATAGATGCCTGGAACTCCAAGATGCCAACGATGAACCGTTGTGTCATTGTCTTTCTGGAATCGATGCGAAACGTGGAGGAGCAAACAATGGCAAACCTTTCACCACTCTTGACACAGGAGCAGGGCTTGAGTCTAACTTCCATCACCTTTCGACTCTCCGGGTCTGAAAGTAGAAATCGTTCTGCATATTTCGTTCTCACAAAAAGCCCGCAAAATGTGTCTTTCCATTCTTTCACCCGGTTCTCTTTCAAAATTCTTTCGCTCATGGCCTGTTCCTCACAGCAAGGACATGCATGGGAAAGTACATGCGTGCATTCACGCATTCTCATCACTCTCTGATATATATATATATATAGATATATATATATATATATGTGTGTGTGTTCCTTTTCGTGCTCATTCCTGAATGTGTGCATCCAGGCAAAGATAACATAACTGTTTCACGCATTCTATCTTGTCTGTCGATGGTGTATACTTCCATGGTATTCTCTGGAATTCCCACTTGAAAGATGCATTCTTGAAGTCCTTAGAACTCGTCGAGTGCACTGGCGTGGGAGTCTGGTGAGCTGGAGAGGCGTTCGCTTCTTTTTCTCCCTGTGGCAACGGGCAGCCGGTGGCTGAGGAGATTCAAATACGTGTGAACTACAATTTCCCTGATTGTAAACGTACTACTTACTCTAGAAGTCCTCCTTTTGTGTTTTTTATATAATGATGTCAAAAATTTTGCTACCACACAAAATGCGCAGCGCATGCTCTGGAGTCAGCCATATTCTGCCTGTGTCTGCCTCACTGGAGTTGAAAGATGCGATTCCACTTGCTCCTGCGACAACGTGCAAAGGGTTGAATGGTGCTTGAATGTGCATGAAATCTGTGCAAACATCACATCTACAGATATGTTTTGCGCATTGGTGTGCATTCTATCTTGTCTGCTCACCTTCTGAATCCATTGAAATTTCCCAGCACATGACCCCTCTGGGTCCTGGTCTTTTGCTCTCTCCTCCTCGGCATGGATCTTCTGGGCTGCGGTCTCCTGCGGCTGCGGGCAAAAATGCAATTGACGGGCTCAAGTATGACCTTAGTGTGCCTAGTCAATCACAAAATAATGTTTTCCTAGCTCTTTCCAATGAACTCACTGGTCCTTCTGTTCCGGCACTGCCTCAGCAAGTGGGGCAGCTGGCTCGTTGATCTCCTGTCGCAATGGCCAGGGGCAAAAATAACTTCATTGGTAGATAAAACAATGCAAGCTATGAATCACTAAAAGAGATGCACTTGTTGAAAATCACCCATTTCCGGTAAAAATCACATCTACAGATATGTTGTGCGCATTGGTGTGCATTCTATCTTGTCTGCTCACCTTCTGAATCCATTGGAATTTCCCAGCACATGACCCCTCTGGGTCCTGGTCTTTTGCTCTCTCCTCCTCGGCATGGATCTTCTTCTGGGCCGCGGTCTCCTGCGGCTGCGGGCAAAAATGCAATTGATGGGCTCAAGTATGACCTTAGTGTGCCTAGTCAATCACAAAATATATACAGTATATATATATATATAATGTTTTTCCTGGCTCTTTCCAATGAAAATCAAGTGTGTCTGAAATTTACTGTCTGGATGGGGAAGTCCTCCTGCTCCAATCCTGTGTTGATGCGCGCTGCGCATTCTATCTTTAGAGACGTTGCTTGTCAAATGGTGGAACGGTTTGTAAATTCCCACTGCACTCACTGGTCCTTCTGTTCCGGCACTGCCTCAGCAAGTGGCGCAGCTGGCTCGATGAACTCCTGTCGCAATGGCCAGGGGCAAAAAAATTGACTTGTTGAAAATCACCCATTCTCTTCAAACATCACATCTAGATATGTTTTGCGCATTGGTGTGCATTCTATCTTGTCTGCTCACCTTCTGAATCCATTGAAATTTCCCAGCACATGACCCCTGGTCTTCTGCTCTCTCCTCCTTGGCATCGATCTCGTGGGCTGCTGTCTCCTGCGGCTGCGGGCAAAAATGCAATTGACGGGCTCAAGTATGACCTTAGTGTGCCTAGTCAATCACAAAATAATGTTTTCCTAGCTCTTTCCAATGAAAATCAAGAGTGTCTCAAATTGACCATGTGGATGGGAGGCTAGAAGTCCTCCTTTTCCAATCTTGTGGACCTTAGTGTGCCTAGTCAATCACAAAATAATGTTTTCCTAGCTCTTTCCAATGAACTCACTGGTCCTTCTGTTCCGGCACTGCCTCAGCAAGTGGGGCAGCTGGCTCGTTGATCTCCTGTCGCAATGGCCAGGGGCAAAAATAACTTCATTGGTAGATAAAACAATGCAAGCTATGAATCACTAAAAGAGATGCCCTTGTTGAAAATCACCCATTTCCGGTAAAAATCACATCTACAGATATGTTGTGCGCATTGGTGTGCATTCTATCTTGTCTGCTCACCTTCTGAATCCATTGGAATTTCCCAGCACATGACCCCTCTGGGTCCTGGTCTTTTGCTCTCTCCTCCTCGGCATGGATCTTCTTCTGGGCCGCGGTCTCCTGCGGCTGCGGGCAAAAATGCAATTGATGGGCTCAAGTATGACCTTAGTGTGCCTAGTCAATCACAAAATATATACAGTATATATATATATATAATGTTTTTCCTGGCTCTTTCCAATGAAAATCAAGTGTGTCTGAAATTTACTGTCTGGATGGGGAAGTCCTCCTGCTCCAATCCTGTGTTGATGCGCGCTGCGCATTCTATCTTTAGAGACGTTGCTTGTCAAATGGTGGAACGGTTTGTAAATTCCGAATGAACTCACTGGTCCTGCTGTTCCGGTAGTGCCTCAGCAAGTGGCGCAGCTGGCTCGATGAACTCCTGTCGCAATGGCCAGGGGCAAAAAAAATTAACTTGTTGAAAATCACCCATTCTCTTCAAACATCACATCTAGATATGTTTTGCGCATTGGTGTGCATTCTATCTTGTCTGCTCACCTTCTGAATCCATTGAAATTTCCCAGCACATGACCCCTCTGGGTCCTGGTCTTCTGCTCTCTCCTCCTTGGCATGGATCTCGTGGGCTGCTGTCTCCTGCGGCTGCGGGCAAAAATGCAATTGACGGGCTCAAGTATGACCTTAGTGTGCCTAGTCAATCACAAAATAATGTTTTCCTAGCTCTTTCCAATGAAAATCAAGGGTGTCTCAAATTGACCATGTGGATGGGAGGCTAGAAGTCCTCCTTTTCCAATCTTGTGTTGCGTGCTGCGCATTCTATCTTTAGAGATGTTGCTTGTCAAAAGGTGGAACGGTTTGTAAATTCCCAAGTCCTTCTGTTCCGGCGGTGCCTCAGCAAGTGGGGCAGCTGGCTCGGTGATTTCCTGTCGCAATGGCCAGTTGCAAGAAAGACCCATTTTATAGTGAATCGCAATGTTTCACTCTCTCTTTTTATTTTTTAAATGCCCAAAATCATCAATTCGGTGCGTTGATGCGCATTCTATCTTTTTTGCTCAGCCTCTGAATTTCTTCGGGTTTCCCACCATATGACCACTATCTGTCCTCCTCTTCTGCTGCCTCCTCATCGGCGTGTGTGTCTTGCGCTTCCGTCTTCTGCCGCCACGGGCAACAATGGAGCTGACAGGGTCCAGGTATGGTCTCGTGTTACAAAACCTACAAATCAACGTGTCAATTATCCAAAAACTATCTGGTTCTCCATATACGTGGATATACACATGTAAATATGTGTATCATAGCTATATAATATATATATATATATATATATGTGCGTGTGTGTGTGTGATTTTACATGGTCATGGCAACTAGCTGTCTTTTATATGCTAAGCTTAAGGCAAGCAAACGTGATGTCACACTGTCCATCTACCTCAGTGTGGAAATTATGACATGCCACTCTAACACTACAGAAATGTCATCTGGCAAATCTCATGAGAAGTTTTCTTTCACACTCAGGGCACCAATGCATGGCCCTGCTTTTTGTCACTGCCACTGCGAATGATGCTAATGGCCACGAAAGGAGCACTCAACATGCATGGATCAGGCCCAAAGCTGGATTTCACTGAAGCTGCACTGGGGGGGCGGGAATGGGAGGGGCAGGTGCTCCGCTATACCAGGGGGGCCCACCGGGTAAGGTGGGAAGGGGGCCTTTGGGAGGGATGGGAGGGGAGGGAAGGGGTGGCGATAATCAATCTTTACCACGATCACGTTGCCGATGTCTCCAGACATGTTTGCTCGGAAGACTTTCGTTTCAGCCTACAGCAGCTAATGAATGTGAATTAGTAGATTGACAGCTAGTTGCCATGATACTAGATGTACATATATATGAATATATATATATATATATAGATATCTATGTATTCCGGTAAAAATCACATCTATATATGTATGTTTTGCGCATTCTATCTTGTCTGCTCACCTTCTGAATCCATTGGAATTTCCCAGCACATGACCCCTCTGGGTCCTGGTCTTTTGCTCCCTCCTCCTCGGCATGGATCTTCTGGGCTGCTGTCTCCTGCGGCTGCGGGCAAGAATGCAATTGACGGGCTTCAAGTATGACCTTAGTGTGCCTAGTCAATCACAAAATAATGTTTTTCCTGGCTCTTTCCAATGAAAATCAAGTGTGTCTGAAATTTACCGTGTGGATGGGGAAGTTCTCCTTTTCCAATCCTGTGTTGCGTGCTGCGCATTCTATCTTTAGAGATGTTGCTTGTCAAATGGTGGAACGGTTTGTAAATTCCCACTGCACTCACTGGTCCTTCTGTTCCGGCACTGCCTCAGCAAGTGGCGCAGCTGGCTCGTTGAACTCCTGTCGCAATGGCCAGGGGCAAAAATAACTTCATTGGTAGATAAAACAATGCAAACTATGAATCAAAAAAGAGATGCACTTGTTGAAAATCACCCATTTCCGGTAAAAATCACATCTACAGATATGTTTTGCGCATTGGTGTGCATTCTATCTTGTCTGCTCACCTTCTGAAACCATTGGAATTTACCAGCACATGACCCCTCTGGGTCCTGGTCTTCTGCTCTCTCCTCCTCGGCATGGATCTTCTGGGCTGCTGTCTCCTGCGGCTGCGGGCAAAAATGCAATTGATGGGCTCAAGTATGACCTTAGTGTGCCTAGTCAATCACAAAATATACACAGTATATATATATATATAATGTTTTTCCTGGCTCTTTCCAATGAAAATCAAGTGCGTCTGAAATTTACCGTCTGGATGGGGAAGTCCTCCTGTTCCAATCCAGTGTTGATGCGCGCTGCGCATTCTATCTTTAGAGATGTTGCTTGTCAAATGGTGGAACGGTTTGTAAATTCCCACTGCACTCACTGGTCCTTCTGTTCCGGCACTGCCTCAGCAAGTGGCGCAGCTGGCTCGTTGAACTCCTGTCGCAATGGCCAGGGGCAAAAATAACTTCATTGGTAGATAAAACAATGCAAACTATGAATCAAAAAAGAGATGCCCTTGTTGAAAATCACCCATTTCCGGTAAAAATCACATCTACAGATATGTTTTGCGCATTGGTGTGCATTCTATCTTGTCTGCTCACCTTCTGAAACCATTGGAATTTACCAGCACATGACCCCTCTGGGTCCTGGTCTTCTGCTCTCTCCTCCTCGGCATGGATCTTCTGGGCTGCTGTCTCCTGCGGCTGCGGGCAAAAATGCAATTGACGGGCTCAAGTATGACCTTGTGCCAAGTCAGAAACCTGAAAACATCAACACATCAGTTCTACACGTGTGTGCGCACACTACAAATGAGTTGACGCATAATGCATGTACAACCTATAGCCCGGAAGCGCTCGTTTTGCATCGCTATATCCTTAAAATTGTTCTTTTGCTGCAATCTGTACAGATGTCGGCAACGCTGGGACGAACATATTGCGCATATGTAGCATCAAGGAGAGCACATCATCGATCCTGCTCCTCAACGGGAGCATCACAAGCTGGACTAAGCTTTCGTCTCTTTCCTTCATGTTCAATGGCCAGGCTGATTTGCTGCTTTCGGGTCTTGATAAGTTCATTCACTTCTCGCAAACGTCCCAATGCCAGAGAAATTTTGTCGGACACATGCTCGAATACAGAGCCTTCAGAGGTATCATCCAAATGGTCCAAGGAATCAAGCATAGCCGCCTCTGACAAAGCAACCCTCGCTTCCAGCCCGCAAACCACGCCATAAAGACGGGAGAGCTCTGCCATGTCCTGATGCCCCAATCCCACAGAGTCGAGGAGCCTCTTTTCCATTTTAGACTGGAAAGGCTGCAGGCAAGCTTTTACTTGAGCCCTGCGTTTGCCATGTGCATTCATTGATTGTGTCGGGTAAGGACTGTTGCTGAAACGCTTGCATTTCTTTCCATGATGTCTATTTCGAAATTGGTGATGACAGCATTGCCTGTGATGTGCCAAGTATTGCGCATGTCTGACCTCCATCAAACGAAGCTTTGGCATTCCTAGGCATTCCATCTTTCATTAGCAGTAGCAATTGTCACACAGCAGCAACGCTTTTTTCACACAACCCCAACAGAATTAGGTAGCTCCATGGTGCAGGCTTTGGACATTGACAGCGTCAAAAGCTGTCATTTCTAGCGAAAGCATTTTGTGCACGTCTGACACTGGGATGGGTTGCTCATGTTGGAGCAGTTTCTGTTCTTGTGACACATCCCAGACTTTGATATGTACACATATTCAACGTCAGCTGGACAAACCCCATGCTTTTCAGCGCTAGTTTTCTGATCTTTCTCATGTTTGCAGACTTTGCGATCTTGGTGTGAGGGCGGTGTTGCCCGCGTGTAGGCTGCAACTTTCGCCACTCTGCAACACAAGCACTGCACTGCAAGCGTGCCCATGACCCCTAAGACGAACCCGGGAGCGAGGAACAGGAAGATGAACCAAATGTTTTCATCTGAAAAAGCCATTGCAACTGCTAAATCGAGTCGGAGGTGGGCCACGATGGAGCTCGAGAAAATAGATGGCTGAACGAGTGTGCTGAGTCCAAACTTTGACTTTCGCATCGGCATTCTATCTTCTTGAACGCTCAAGCAATACACACACACACTCACACACACATGGATGTACAAAATAAGCAGTGCGTTTGTTTCAATCTAAGCCAGCCAAGATTGAGATACAGTATCTACATCCAGAGCACAACCTTCCTCCGCATCAAAAAACGGGTCTGTCCTGCATCGGCTGTTCAAGCGCTTTGCTTCCTTCCTGCAGTCACACATGATGAAATCGTGCTTTGTAAATGTTCCCAGAATGGACATGTGTATATATAGATCTATATTCTGCATGTTTTTTAGCTTTATATATATATATATATTACACGTTTTCAAATGGCATTCCATCTTTCAGTCCATTTGTATACATATGCATGTTACTACCATGTCTAGTGACATCAGGCAGGGATGCGAAGTGTCCTCGAGCGATCTTTCCAATGCTTTTTGAAGGCTGTCACGTTTCTCCTGGCCGATACGCCCGTGAGTATCTCTCCGCTTACTATCTATATATATATATATATAGCTGTTTTTGAGAGTGCAGGGGGGCCCCCTATTTATGCGCATTCCATCTTGTGCTTGCAATGCATGGTCTTTACAGTATGTACACGCAACACTCGCAGGGATCCTTGTCCAAGTGAACATCGTCAAAAGTGGACGTTGGAACAGCGACCTTCAGGGAAAGAATAACGGCAGGCTGAGAAAACAGGGTCAAAAGCACAAAAGATAGATAGATCGATAGATATATAGATATCAACATACTTACGACCATGAAAATGAACACATTCCAGATGGCTAGCCAAGAAACATCAGGAGAAAGCATGACCGAGAACACGCCCCGCTTTGGGCTCAAGACATCGTAGTGCCCAAACTGCCTGCCCGTTTGGTCTAAAGCAGCCTCCCAGCTAAACAGCAAATGGGCCACTACCCTTTCGCCAACTCCGTACATAGAATCCTGAAGGGCCGATGGATCTTGCTTAGAGAGACCGGGCCATGTATCAGCCCGGATGGTAACTCGAATGCGCCCGCCCAAAACCCGAGATATCCAGCTGATGTCAAACAGTTCAAAGCTTTGCTCCCGCAGAACGCGCTGAATGTCTTCACACTTGCTAGGGAAGAGTTCCAATGCGGTTTCGCCTAGGTGCGCATGTGCATATCAACTCGCGCCATGCTCATACCAGTCACTCCCCTCCAAAATTGATTGTCTGGTGGGAAAGGGCTAGAAGATAGAATGCGCACATGTTATTGTTGAAATCATTTCAAAACCACACGCACACACATGTTCAAGCAATTGTTTTGGGCATCTTTGGGCAGGAAAACACAAAAAAAAACACAATATGTGACACTGTGCAGGTGTGCGGCAAGTACTCTCACACAGCGCTTTGCTCTCAGCAATCTCGCTTTGGTTTTGTCTCTGGTTGACTGGATATCCGCCAGCATTCCTGACGATGACGTCTCTGAAGTTCCAACCGGGCAAGTATTTACACACGTACATAGGTGTATGTGTTTTATACGGTTTTATATACATGTTTAGTGAGGTACGTTGGTGAAGTACGTACGGCACGTCGTCAAAACATATCAAATATGGCAACGTTGTCAACTTTTTCCAAGAGTCCGTGGGACAGCCACGTAGCCTTCAACATCCAAAGAAGCCAAAATGCTCCTGATGCGCAAGGACTGCAAAACAACACCAAAACAGAATGACAAGGGAAGGGGGTAGCAAAAAACGGTTCTAAGAGCTGTCTTTCCCAGTGTTCTTTACATGATTATATATAGATATATACATATATATGTATATTTCACGAACCCTTACACATAAATAGATGAAACATATTGCAACTTAGAATGCCATGCTGCGATGTCCCAACGGGGTGTATGTGTTTGTGTGTGTGTGTGTTTGAGACGAGCCGCCTCCAACCACACCTGCCGTCCCCTGCCACCACTGTGGCATGAAACGGAATCTTGCCAGAATCTGGGCCGGGCGGCATGGCCAAACCAGCTTTCTTGGCCTGTAAGACAGCTTGGCACACATTTTCAAATAGACGGGCCCTGTTGCTTTTCATCATGTGGTGCAGCCAACAAATGTTGCCAATGTCACGGTTTGCGTGCACCCATTTCGGACACACCGCGGCAAAGCCTTTCTCAAAGTCATCAGTCTCATAAACAAGCAGTTTCTCTGGCTCAACAGTGTCAACCTAAGCGACATGACTGCACGGATACATGCACATATCATTTGGTTCGTATCCATACACATGCTGATCATGCACAAATGTAAGTAAACAGAGCCCTGGGCCAAGCAAATTGATGGAATCTAGAACAAGTTAGAATGCTGCTCAAACATCTGAAATATGCCTAGACACCACGACAAGGACAAACTCTTTGGCCTTCCCCATGATTTTTTTGCACCACTGATCCCGAATTTCGAAGACACTCTGACTCTCATCTTGCGAAGTATCGCCAGGAAGAACTATCCCAACCGGCACTGAGTCGGTTTGCTGGCAAAACTGTTCCAACCGATTGTCTCTCCAAATTTCACCGATGTTTGTGGCCACGATGCAGCATGTGCTGTGGTAGCCTGCCTTTTCAGCACGCGCTAGGATCAAACCTTGAATCGTGTTAGATTTCACCCGCAAACTCCACGTTTGAAATGTCAGGATTGCTGCCCTGTGCAACCCAATGGACCCTTTCACCTTGACCGTCTTGGCGTCCATCGGGGGGTTGAGATAAGTTCCCATCACATTTTCAAGAGAATCAAGTTTCCCACCATCACCCTTGGAAGAGGACGATGGCAAGGCAGAATCGATGGATGCAGCAAATTGGAAAGCTCTGCTCACGCCCTTACAAGGTTCCAAACCACCAGGAAAAACAGGAAAGAGTAGCAACAGAAACCATTCAGAGGTGTGTGTGAATGACTCATTTCTACTGACAATACTGATAAATATATTACTGAAGGACTGAAAGATGGAATGTCGTTTTCGGGTATTGGATACCGACGGACTGAAAGATGGAATGCCATTTTGGAACTTCGGTATGGGTTTTTTAAGTTCCCGTAAGCCTATCACTCGCTATCTTCTGGCCAAAGGGAGGTCAAAAGCTGGACAGTAGCGTGCAAATTCGTTAATGTTTCCAACGTGTCATAAACACACACACACACACACACACATATATATATATATATATACACACTGAACCAACTTTTCTTGTTCATCAACCTGGGAGAAACTTTCGAAAGGGATGGGAAAGAAACGCGAAGTAAGACAAGGAACTGGATCGGTGTTCTGGTGTTTCCGTTTTCCCTTGTCTGCAAACCAGCTGAGACATTGCGCTATGGATGTGAACTCCTTGGTGTTTGTCTCGGAGCCACTGGTAATTGCGCGGATGCGCTTCATTCCCTTTTCCGTCTGCACATGTTCCAGTTTCAATGACATCCCTGCATCTGAAGATGGGCAAATTGCATCAAGAATGCATTGCTCAAGATCACCTCAATTTCCACAAGGTGTGCAGCCGATGTGACATGCATACTTGTAGATCAGTGTTTCGTATACGAACGGACTGAAAGATGGAATGCCGTTTTGTAGCGCACAAGCATTAAAACAGTTTATAGTGTATTAGTGTAAGCCTTTTGGTAAGCTCAACGCCTACTCGCCCTGACCCGCCTCAAGCCCGTACACAAAACTCACAATTTGACCCTATTTATACATGTGTGCGAGCAAGGCACCAATGTGTCCATCCACACACTGCTCCTGCAAAGATAACATTTGGTCCTTCACTAGACGGCCCTTGAGGGTAATCTTTGACGACTCCAGCCAAGCTTTTCTCTCCTGCATATTGCTGCACGGGCCAGGTAATTTCACACTAGTTTCCTGCAAGTAGGAATGCCATCCCTAAATCATTATCTGAACATGTCAACCATCACACGATGCATCTACAAATGATTTTTTGGGTACTGGAACCCTGCCTGACCCTTTCGCGACTCAAAGCTCAGTTCCAGAGATGACTGTTTCTTGTGAAAGGCCAAAGCTGCTGTCTTGGCAACCTCCATGCAACCATACTCTTGGGATGTAAACTTCCGCGACTTCAGACCAGCTTTTACCGTGTACCTTGACACATTGCAGCACAAAGTTAGAATGCTTCAACATGCTTCAAAATGAGCATTGCTGAAACCACATGTTTTTATAGGTTGATGATATAAGTGCAAATGACAATTTGTTTTGCATATACGCATGAAAACATGTCCTTCGATGTCCGCAGGAGATTACAACAAAGAGAGAGGTAAAACACTGGATGTGGCATTCTAAGTTACCACTTCTGAAAGGCTTTGACCGCGGCAGGTAGCGGTTCTTCCTTCGGAGGGCTGGGCACAACAGCATGCCTGAGATTGGCAAGCGGAAAACATACTCTGCACACACATATGGATTTTTCCATATATATGAATATATTTGTATTCAAATTTATGCATCAACACGCAATGCACGGAACTGATGGATGAAACAAGGAACCCTGGAGGAGGAACTTCTGTTGCTCCAGTGCAAAGCCACGATTTGTCGTTTGGCTCTTCTTCCATCAAATCATCTTCAGGCGGAAATTCGGGGGGAATCGGAGGAGGAGATTTCGGACTTGGAGGATCGCTACGTTCCCCAGCGATGCCCTCCTTGATGAGAATGTTAGTCAAAGCACTCGCCAACCGTCCCGACACAGCTCCCTCCATTGCTGCGCGACACGTAGATTCTGAATTCGGTGATTCAAAAACAAGCAGGTGGCAACAAGTAACCAAATCCATATAATTAAATAATATAAGTAAGCGTTCTGTAAATATACAATGGTTTGATGGTATCTAGATTCAATCCAAGCAAATCAAGACTTCTGGGCTTGCCAAACCCCTCATAGCCCCTCGATTTCGGTTGTAACTGTAGGCAGGAACTGCGGAAAGAACGACGGCGAGATTGCGGCCATTCACTGTATGCATCCATGTGGATCACATGTGAAGATTAACATGCTCATGCCAATTAGGCATTCTATCTTCTTCATGCCCGAACACTTTTCTGTGATTTTTCTGATGATATAGATGTTTTGGGTTCAGATCATGTTGTTTCTCGAGAAGGCCAAAACGAGGCATTCTATCTTCTTCAGGAGCGAAGTCTTTTCTTGTGATTTTTACAATGAAATATATGTCTCGAACCAGGATTTTCGCATTCTTAAGCCACATCAGTTTGACTCTTGAGGTAGCGGTGTCGGCATTCTATGTTACAGATTACCGAGAGTATTTGCACGCTACTGTCCAGCTTTTGACCTCCCTTTGGCCAGAAGATAGCGAGTGATAGGCTTACGGGAACTTAAAAAACCCATACCGAAGTTCCAAAACGGCATTCCATCTTTCAGTCCGTCGGTATATTCCTACATAATGTTAATATTGAATAATATTGACCCATAATTACCCGTATCACTCCTGAATGAAGACCTTCAGCTTTTCAGCATCAAAGTCACCAAAGTCAGGCCTGCATTTTATGGCCACACCATCGGTGTGTGCGGCCAAGACTTGGCTTGTGAAGTCACAACTTGATCAAATTACCAGGCAAGCCCGCTGCGGATGAGTTTGATTTGCCTTGTGATTTGCCTTATGAATCTTTCTGCTCTGGGAACTGCCAGAGGCACAATGTTGTTTCGCAGGCTCAATGGGCGAACCAATCCCACAGTGCCTACTTTGTGGAATGGCTGCAGCCAAGGCTGCTAAGTCCACCCAACCTGCGGTTTTTTCAACATCTCTGATGCATTCTGATGCAGGTAACAGTCTGGTAGAAGTGCAAAATCTCAGCTTAGGCTCTCACCACCCTCCGCCAACATGATGCCTAACTCCTGGACGGCAGCAATCATGTGAAACAACCACGGATTAAATTGGATGAGATTAGATGAGAGTTGACTGAGTAGACAAGATTAGAATGAGATTTGACTAATAAAATGCATGTACACCTAGACAACTACATGCAATTATTGAGCAATAATTGGTTATTTAAAATGGCGCTTATTTGCAGTTTGCTATGAGCATCTGATAGTATCTGCATGATATATACCTTCCACCAAATGTAGTGGAACAATGTGTTGAATGTGAGTGCTCCTTGTATCCTGCTTGGACGACCCAAGAGACCCATCGTTGCACTTTCTCTGCCGGACCTCCCATGAGGGAACAGAGAGACAGAGTGAGCAGGGAAAACAAGGCAACAAAGAGAGGAAACAGTGCACAAAATTCAAGCATACTCGGACATATGCAAATTTGCTGAGCCCGAATGACGAATCGTCTGTAAATGCGCATGGAGCTTCAGCCACCCATAGCCGCGCCAGGTATAACGTTTGAGTCAACTGATCCTTACGCAAGCACACCCCTAGGCTCGGTGCTCCATCGTCTTCTTCCTCTGGCCTGCAGGAATTCCATGCCTTATGGGCCTCATCAACCTCCTCCAGCATGCTCCAGCTACTTTCACACGCTTCGAGACTTCAAAACTGGTTGAGGCTCAGTGTCGGGCGTCATCCCTTCGGCCTTCAAGTGGAACAGCGCGGAACGAAACGGCAGATTCTCATGAAACAGTCCTGCGGATTCTCATCCCACCTCCTGAGTGGAAGCCATCCTTGTCTATTGGAGCTCGGCGCAAGTGCCTTGCAGAATTTCAGATTGGAACTGTCTTCACAACTGAATTCACATGTTTCACATTGTTTCACTATGTTTCACCTTTCTTCTCTCTTGAGCTGCATCCAAGCGCATCCAAGTTGCATAGTCTCCCTTGTGAGACCCATCTGTCCGAATCGGTGCATGACCTTTTGGCTGCACAGAAACAAAGGGACAACTTCGATCCACTTGATTCCCCTCGGCTCAAAGGAAAAAAATGGAATCGTTTGGAGTCAGTTGGCTTTCTTGCCTCTTTTCTGTAGGTTTGGTGTGGGAAAGTGTACTGATACGCGCAAAGTGGAAGCTGGTCCAAACAGGGAGTGGCGCGAGTTTGTCCCATGATCATCCATGATCAGCGTTTGGTGGGTAGAGCTTGTGTCTCTGGTAGCATGTTGGGCGCAAGTCAACAACTATCAAACCCAAATGTATACTATTTTTTGCCGAGGTATGCGGTGTGCCTCAATTTGAGGATTTTGTTACAAAAAAAAAAAACTTACTATAAAAACCGAGCTGTGCCACTATGCGCATTGATTCATTTCTCTGCATGCTTTATCTTCATGTATGCTGAGGCTGAGTGTAAAGGAGCAGTTTTGACCGGCTGCTGCAACAGTTCTTGGAACAAACTTTTGACAGTCTCCTGAGTTTACTGCTTACCATTTGCATTACAGCTGTGAGGGATTCTAACATCGCCACATGCACATCTTCTTTGCGATTCAAGTAATGCAGGGCTCCGCATCTCTTGCTGGCAATATGAAGGACACACTTCTGACGATTTGCTACTCCATTCTGCTTGCCTCCTTGGGGTTCGCAGACTTTACATTTGCATATGTGCACACACATGATCTATACATATATTACTGTAAATACTGTAGGTAGAATTGAATGGATATCATGATTACATTATGCCCTTACATGCCATTAAATGCCCACATCCCCCCGCCAGCTGCATTCTTGGCATCAAGCACTTTATGCGGAGAGCACATTTGAAATGTTCAATGGGAAGGAACAAATGTCACTGGGTACGAGGAATCAGTTGGACATGCATTGGGCAAGAGCTCTTCCGGAACGAACTGTCAAGGACAAGTTTTTGGAACTTTATCTCCTTCAGCAATGGCCAAGAAGTTAGGGCCAAAACTGAGGGAAACTGATGGAAAACTGGCGAGTTTGTCGAGTAAAATGCTACAGGATTTAATAACAGAATAGCATTGCTGAAGGGGTGAGCTTCCCATCAGGACCAGAGAAAGAGGTTTGACAATTTAATGTGAAGAAGTGGAAACCCGTCGCTCTAGGAGAGACACAATTTTGATACGTATTCTCGACATTTCTCGACAAGGATCGGCAAACTATTCTTTGCACCACATATGACGGAATGAGATTTAGGTTCCTGCTCCCCAAGATTTGAGGGACAAAGAATGAACATGAACGAACCACACATATGTTTGACTGTTTGACCATTCAATCTCATTCTTGTCTCTCTGAATCTTTCGAGGCCAAGATCAGACAAATTGACAAGCATGAAAAATGTAGTTTTGGTTTTGATCACCTGTTGCCTTTGAAGAAATACGAGCCAATAGCCAAGTGTAAGAGGAAGCAGGCTTGGATGCTTGGACTCTACGCTAGCGGTCTTTTGGGGGAATCGAGTGGGTGGCAGCAGTTTCAACATCTGACTGCGCACCTTTTTTCACCAAGTAGGAGGGTTTCCAGTAAAAATGTTTGACCTTCACTTTGATGTTGGCATTTTACCGAGCCCAGGTTTGAACAAAACCCCTTCTCGCTCTGTGGATGTCGGTAAGGGCAGGAACCAAAGCCATAGGAGATAGACAGAGCCTACGTACTTTTTGGCTGGTACGGGTTTATGCAAGTTGTAGGCAGCTGTCGGACTGCAAATCCTGCTGCGCACCTGCTCGCGTCGCCGACTGACCTTGACTCAGTGCGAATGAGGAATATCATGGGGAGTCTTTACAGTGATCCTAAGCAACATCCAAATTGCAAACCTGACTTACCACTCTGCTCCGGTGACCAACTCTATCAACAAAACATGCTACATGCTGCTGACGCTGCTTCGGAAGTCTGAAAGTCTTATATTTCCCAAGTCCTTTGCATCATCATCTGCCTGTCGATGCCGCACACCACAAACAGAATCACCACACATCACCACACATCACCAAGGGCAATGACGCATAGATTCACAAAGGCCTTGACCGAGGCCAACCACTGGCAGGTCTCGCCTCCAAGTCAATCACATGATCAGTCCGGATCAGGTCGTCCTGGTATCGCGACATGCTCTCCGCCAAGTGGTCTGCCCATCTGAATTCTACCATCTTCCGCCCTCCCGGATGCAGTCCAGAGACATATCCAGCCTCAGTGCACGCATCAGTTTCCACCAAGAGAAGGTAGTGAAGGTGAATAAAGGTGGGGCATGAGCAGGCACATATCAAAGGAGAAACTAAGATCACCTGCTGTCTGCACCTGTATGTTTGTGCAGGATGAAATACGGCAGTATGACATGGTACCGCCCTGCACTTCCTTTGACGAAGCTTTGTCTTGGGCTTCTGGTAGCGCATCGCGCTATGTCACTGAACATTTGCAACCGGGTTTTGTCCTCAACAACGCTCCAATTCACACGACTTTGTTTGGCCTCGAAAGGTGACTTTAGTTTGAACACAGTGGAAGTTTCTTGCGAATCGCTTCCAATTTGTTCCCTTGCTAGTATGCAATTTCTGCAGGTGGTTCCACGGGTTTCTTTCTTCATTTGCAAGTCGAACGAGTATGCCCTGGAGTTGTGCTTTTTTTCTCATTCTCTCCTTGAAGACCTTACCTTTGGACCCTCTACACGTTTCGAATCTTGTCAGCTTCCATCCATCATTTTTACATACTGTTCTTGGAAATCCTGCATGTCCCTGCATGCTCAGCAAGTCGCTGTTTCAACCTCGTCTGGCTTCCAAACTGAGATCATGACTTGTCACGCTTCTGCCTTGAAACCGCCACACTTTTCAGAAGGGCATGATGTCAAGACTGCCGTCCACAGCCAAGTACGGAGGAAAGCTCTGGAACCAACATCAAAACAACATTGGAACAAAACTAAAACCATCATTAAAACGTATTAAAACATCTTGAAATGACATCAAAACAACAGGTTTCCACATCTTTCCACTGCACTGCACGCTGTACCAAGGGGAAGCATCGAAGTCTTGGAGCAGAGCCCGTTGAGTCCGTTGAGTTTTCCGTTGGCTGCTCCGTTGGCAGCTCCGTTGCCGTTGTGGAAAGGTGACCTTGAGACATCGCGACAATGACGATTTTTTTGTCATACACAAATGCAAACTTGCATAAAGAAACCTACAACAAATGCACTGTCTATCTTAAATAGATCTATCTATCTTATATCCCGTGTTGGTCTATCATGTCTATTATGTGTTGGTTTATTATCTATCATTAACCTATCTATCTTAAATCAATCTTCCTGTGTTGGTTTGTCATGTTTATTTTGCTCGTAGATGCAATACGAATAGTTATGCAATGTTATGCACTTCTCTCCTTCTCACAAGGCGCCAGGTGTCGCTGCAGAAAGCCAGCCAAGGCACTTTGCAGGCGCTGCTCTGAGCACGCTGCCAGTCCTTGGCTTTCCATCTCTGCAGTGGACTTTTAAGCTAAAGTATGGTTAATCGGTGAATATATGTTAATATGCAGTGGACTTTTAAGCTTCATTCAGAGATGGAGTTTCATTCCAGTTTCAAGTTTCACTGCTTGCATTCTCAAATTTCATTTCAGTTTTGTTGCGTGAAGCATGTGAAGCATTGTGAAGCTACTCATGATGGGTCAACTAAGTTCTGCAACATTCTCGGTATTCGCTTCTCCGGTGGTCGCATTCCAAACCTTTGAACAAAGCAGCTAGAGAATTCAAGAGGAAACTTTGCATTTAATTCGAGGATGTTTGGGTTTCCGCAAGCTGGAATTCTCTGCCATTCACTGCCCCAACATCGCAAGACTAAGCAGGCAACGCTCGGGTAAGAACTCCGTCGTACTCTCTGTCGGTCAGGGAGTGGTGCCGTCCGCGATCGCGATGTCGACCTTGAAAATTTGCACTGCACAACCCTGAAAGATCTTGGCAGTGGAGGTTGGCTGAAATCAGTTGCCACATCGAAAGTGCTGAGCCAAGGTCTGTGACGCTCGTCCTGGCTTGGCATGACCTCGTGGTGTTTCGAGGTTTCTCCAAGGACAAATTCATGTGAAATGCTGTGAAACATCCCGAAGGAGTCGCCAAAAACTGAGCCCAAAGCTCGCACGACAATGCACCCATCAGCGTCCCCTGCATCATGCAACGGTAATGCAACCAGGATTTGCTCACATCTTTCACGCGGGTGCCGCAGCAGCAGCAGCAGCTCAGAAACTGGCCATCCAAAGCGAAACGCAAGGAGCCACCCTCCGCTGTTTCGCGGAACCTCGGCAAGCGCCGTGTGCAATGTGAAGTTGGTGTAGGAACGTGTAGAATGTATAGGTCCTATAGGTGTAGCTCTAAGCATCACTAAGCAATCCTGATTTTGAGGTCGAAGCATGTGCTTCCGCACCTTGGGACACGTTTCTAAAAGGGAAACCCTGCAACAAGGACACAAAAAATGGCATGGAGAAACCATGCCTCCCAAAATGCAGCAGGAAAAAACTCACGTCAGTGCAAGGCGAGCCGCTGCATGCATGACATCTTTCTCCGCAAGGCCTTGCCTCAAACACGCGATGCAAGGCCGAACCCTTCTGGCGTGCTGGTGTTTTCCAGGGAGGACAAACATAATTTGCAGTCCAGGAAAAAACTTATGATCTCCAAGTAGACTTTGAATTATCCCCAACCTGCGAAGTTGATTTGGAAAAAGAACACGTAGCACCCAAATATGCATGGAACAGGTCACTTTGCATTACATCATGCCATCTTACATCAAAGTTGTGCAGTGCTAGGCTGTGTTGGCCTGTCTTGCATGACTATACACGTACATGCATGCATGACAATGCATGCCTACCTACATTTCACATCGGTTCCCTGTAATTGGTCAAAGCTGTGCTCAAAGCTGGTCGCAAAGGACCATGGTTTGGCACCCCCGAGGAACACCAACCGCCACCATGCGCGCATCATAGATTATCATAGCAAATCTCTCTAGAATGCTGTGTTAAGCGCATAAGCCAGAAACTGTCACAATCTTAGCCTAGGGTTCCAAGGCAGTTGTAGGTGCCTTGGATGTTCCTCATCTTCCTGTCAAGGTCTAGGACGAGGCGTTCATCATTTCTTTCAATAAGAGAAGAAGAGGAATGAAGGAGAAAGGAGACAGAAGTATGCCCAAAGCAGAACATCCTCAACAGCAATGACAGCAACCCCTTCAAGTGACACTCAAGAATACACGGGAAAAACAATCTGGCCGGTACCCAGCGCACAATTTTGCAACCCAATTAAGATCTCCAACATCATTAACTCACATTGCTGAGGAAACAAATGCATTCAGGAACCTATTGCTGCAGAATATTGCAACACTATCCCTAGTACCTCCCTTCAGAGTCCATGCGGCTTGGGAACCTTCCTTGGACACCTTGCCACGCTTGTTCAGGATGTTTGCGCTTTGAGAAACTCTTTGTCTTGGCCAACATAATTGGGAACCTGGGAAATCTAGGGAACTTATTGGCGCAATTGCCTTAGGGAATGCTGAGAGGACTCTGCTTTGGAGCTTAGCTGAGCTGTCATGAATAAAGCACGGTCCAGGAATAGCTGTGGCTCTCGAGGACTCTCACCTCTGGAAATCCTTGAAAGGACCAATATCTAAACAATCGAAGCAACACATGTCCATCTTCTTTGAATTTCTTGCAATACATTTTGAAAAGGCTGGTCACGTGCTCGGCTGCCTGTCCGTTTCCTTCTTGCGCCAGCGAGATTCACCATTGAAACGTGCAACGTATCGAAGCGACATCACATGATCGAACCTGGAATGTGGTTGTTTATGTCTTGGCGCTGAGGGTGCCACGCGAACCCCCAATAGCGCATGATATCCTTAGCCCGTTCGAAGTTGCACACCCACTTGCTTCATCTTGTTTCATGGTTTCAACATGCGTCGCAGCCAGGAAGAATCGTAATGGAAATACTGACCATGCAAGGGTGTGCAAGCCGCACTCCACTCTCCTGTGATCTCTTTATCATACCGGCTTGCATGCAAGTGCACTTGCAAACCTTTGCTACATCTTGCTACATCACCGTTTGCTTCCAGGACCGAGCTGCATCCAACTTCATGCAACCCAAATGGTCAACGTGAAGACCATGTGGTCGTTTGGAAGGGTATCGGCCTCCATGGCATGCTGCTGTGGTGGGCACAAACAAGCGAATCTGCATCTGTGCTTTCAGGGAGCCCCGGCGTGATTTTTACATGGAGACTAAGGGCCAAGCCAAATCCTGCAATGGCCTTGGAGATTTTGAGGGAATCTGTCTCTGTCGGAGATCCTTGGTGACATCACGTGACATCATGTGACACGCTGCGGCAGCAGTGCTGCCTACAATTTCCTGTGCCAATCTTTAGCATCACATGCCATCGCCAAGCCGCTGGATCTATCCTCCCTGGACCTGTCAGCCCTGGACATCCTGCAGCAAATCTGCGTGAGCTGCAGCAAGTTGCTCTGCACATCACCAGCCTCCACCAGGTCCAGCTGTAGGCTGCTCACACTGAGCCTCGCCTCTCGCCTAAGCCCAAACTGGAACACTTATGGAGACTTAACACGCTTAAGACTTACAATATACCCTTACATAACATGTTCAACAATTTTAGTATACACTTAGATATAAGAAAGAAATGAACGGTGGAGGATGATGGAGGATGGTGAAGTATGGTGATCAAGGGTCATCCGTCAGCTGCTGGGATGTGCAATCTTGAGAGCCTGACCACTGGAACAAGCCACGCTTCAGTGTGCAATAAATAGGCAGGGTACCTACCTGGCCGTCATGACCACTTGACCAAGGATAGGTATAGACCTCCTTGCGAAACTGTGATGATGACGATGACGATGACAATGATGATGGTGACAATGATGATGACGATGATGACGATGACAATGATGATGGTCAAAATGATGATGACAACGATGACGATGACAATGATGATGGTGACAATGATGATGACGATGATGACGATGACAATGATGATGTTGACAATGATGATGACGATGATGCCGACGACAATGATGATGGTGACAATGATGATGACGATGATGACGATGACAATGATGATGGTGACAATGATGATGACGATGATGACGATGACAATGATAATGGTGACAATGATGATGACGATGACGATGACGATGACGATGATGATGATGATGATGATGACGATGACGATGACGATGACGATGATGATGGTGACGATGATGATGATGATGATGATGATGATGATGATGATGATGATGATGATGATGATGATGACGGTGGTTGTGGTTGCGGTGGCGGTGGTGGTGGTGTGGTGGGGTGGTGGTGGGTGGTGATCATGACGCTCATGATCATATATGTGATGGCAAATGGCGTGGTACCCTAGTGGCATGAGTTCATGTAGAGATGAGGCCTGGCAAATCACGCTTTCTCATCTGTAGTCCTTTGTCGCAGGCAATGCGGCAAAGCTCAACAAAACAGGAATGGATCACGCCGCTCGCAGGACGGCCCTTTTACACATCTAGAACCGATGGCTTGGGCCAATGGCACGAGATGCACAAGCAAGTAGGAGCAAGTACCCATTTTCAGAGGCACCAGCCACAGCTCCGACACATTCCGATACTGCCGTGCAAAGCGCACCGCAGAATGAAGAAATGCTAAAATGAACACTTTTTTGTCTCTATGCTCATTTTGCCTGATCATTGCCGTGGGGGATTTGGCATGTTGCCGCCCCCCACGTGACAGTGCCCTGCAAGCACGCTCAACCAGGGGGCCTGTCATCACAGGACCCACCCAGTGCCGCTCATTCGACATAGTTCGACTAGATCGAGTCGCAACATGGCTGCACCTTCTAGTGCCACCAGAGCATGAGATCAAGGCTGTCGACAGTGGAGCCATGCCAAACCATCGGAAATTCAAGCCATGTCATTGCAGAACCCAATGTGCAGATCTCTTCGCACTACGCCCTGATTCTTTCTAAAATGATTCTTGGTTGCCTTCAATATCTTTCAATACTCTTTTAATGCCCTCCTGCAAAGCTGTGAGCAAACTTCGGGTGATGGACTCAACATGATTACTGTAACAACTGCCATGTAAGGAACCTTTTCCAATCGTAATATGTTGGACTTTCTAAGCAGGTAGCCCGATCATGCTTTGGACTGGATCATTTTCTCGGATTTGTTTCCCAAACCTTCGAATGAACAAAGGGTCATGGTTCCAAGTTGTTTTGGATTTTCTCGCTACCACAAATTAGTATTGGATATAGGATCAAAGCAAAACAGACCGAAAAGTACAATCAACTGTTTTAGCCCGATTTAGGGTCAAGAATCACTTTTTGAAACTGCACATCATGATGCAATTGCGCGACCAAACACCACATCTCGCAAAGCGAGGTCTTCTCGGTTCCGAACACTGACCAATTCAGGAAATTCAGGAAACCGATGCATAGTCCTAGCATGTCAGGAAATACTTTGCCCTGTAAGGAAGGCCTTTGCTGCACCCTGATAACCTCAAAGCCAAAAGCTCTAGATGCAGTGCTTGCCCAACTTGATCGCGCTCGGAAAAGCCTATTTACTATGAGGCTGTGCTTGATTTTGGATGATGTAGTCGGAAAATTCAAAAAATGTTGACAAAGGACTTTTGCTTCAGATGCATTCTGACATTTCTGATTTCGAAGTATAGTATAGCACATCCGGCCACGGGCACACAAACGATTGATGGAAAAGGTTTTTGCCAGCCCCACCACGCTTGGCTTCATTTAGGATCACCCATGTATTTTTTGCAACCCTTGGCCATCCCTAGGCTGAGGCAACACACCTATATTGCTGCAAGCTTTCGTGAATTTTCGTGAAATGCTATTTGTGAATGACTCGAATGACAGTAAAGGTGGCGATGATGAGAAATGTGATGGATGGTGGGCGACATGCACAATGATCGATGAGGGTGAGGATGGTTCGTGATTGGTGAACATGATCATAAGGATGCTGATGGTGATGTCAGACTAGGACGATGAACAACGACAAATAATAATTGAGGATTCTTTTGTTGGATTGCTGGGCTTGACCGCAAGCCCACCCAAAAAGATCCGAAGTGAAGCCAGGAGCAACCGGGCAGCCCACGACATCCCACGATATCCCACAAGGTGCCGGGGGAGAAGGGGAGAAGTAGCTGCGAGCGGAACTCATGGCGGCAGTCAGCGCAGGGACCAGGAACTTTGACCAAGACATGTGCTTCCCAGTTTCGGCACAACACTTAGCTCATCTTGGCATGCCTTGGGTATGCTGCGATAAATTAGCTCTTAGCATTACTGCATCGCCTCACTTATCAAATGCATTTATCATGGGCAAGCTGTCTTATCTGTCTTCGATAGTGCCGATAGTGATCATAATAGGTTCCGGTTGAACTTCAGATGGATGGCATTGATGGCATCATCTGCACTGCAAAAGGCACAAATCCACGGATTCTGAAGACAAGCACGAGCGGACGAGCAGGAACAAATAATCAGTCTGACTACGTTCTATATAATTTTCTACCATGGCACATCCAGCAGTTGAAAGCAAGTTAGCATGGCAAATAGGATGCAAATAGGGACCCACAAACCGTTCACTCAAACACGTGCAAGTTCTTCATTGTCTTCAGATCCCAACGTCAGTGGACGCATGGCAAATTGGAGCCAGCTGCATTACCGCAAACATGTCTGGAGCCAAAGTCAAACTATATCTTTCATCTTTGCGTAACATGCGTGGCCACCGTGCTGGTGGCCGGTGGAGCCAGGCTGGTGCTCCAAGTTGCCGTGCGAAACAAGGGTATGGGCCAGAGAATATCACAACTCAAAGACAGTATGAAACATGGCCGGTGAACAATTTCCTCGAAGGTCCGATAGGTGAACAAGATTGAGTGAACTTCCCAAAGGAGCGTAAATTGGAACATCGCTCTCTCTCTTTCTCTCTATCTATTGGGATGCTGAAGGATTGCACAGGTGCCAGGATTTTGACCCTCACCCTTCTTGGGCCTGTCCAGGGCCATGGAACTGGAAAGCAAAACTCTGCACTCGCTGTACTGCGAAGCTGCAGGCTTCCCCCGTTCAGCAAGTCTTCCGACGAATCGGACCTCCATGGCGAGCTTCAAGAGTTTGGAATGTCCAGAGCCAACTATAAACCGAAAATGATCAAAAATGATCAAAAACTACTCCCAGTATCTCCCAGTCCCCTCTAGGCTTTCAGATGCTTTCACTATTGTTCAGTCTTCCATGCCATTTTGGTGCGTTCGGGAAAATCGATGAAAATGGAATACATGGATAAACATGGCGAAAACATGTGGAAAGTGATCCAAAAAGGAAAGCGATGCAATCTGCACACCTTGTTTTGGTGCCAGCTTTGGCGTTGGGTGCAGGCTTCAACGGCTCTACTTGAAGGGAAGCACCAAAAGAACAGGCGGCGCATCTTGAAAACTTCGACTCGAGGGCCAAGGTTGCAACGCTTCGACAAGTTGCAGCTAGCCCAACAGTTTACAAATACAAAGCACCAAGAAGGAAACCATGGAAAACCATAGAAAACCTGCAACATCCAACAGTTTCTGGGGCCAGTGTAAGGGATGAGTCTCGAGCTGAACAATGGAGGTATGCAGCTTGAGAAATGTGCAACCAAAAGTTTGGACAATTCACCCGTTGCAAAGCGTATGCTCAAGTGTCAGCCACGCATAGCGACGCAGTCTTGAAATTCATAGACTTTGTCTGCTCAGTGGTCCGCGTGTGATGAAACTTACTGCCTGCATTTTTGCATTTAGGATCAACCTTGGATCATTTTTGGTCATTGGATGTTGTAGGATGTGCGTGTTAGGGTTGCTATTGCTTGCTTGTTTGCTCTGGCCTTTTCAGTGCGGCATTGTCCCGGTTTTGTGCAGCTGCAAGCCAACGCTAGGCTTGAGTCGCGGAGGCAAACTGTGACGAGTAGGAAATCTGCAGGTGGACAGGACTATGGCGAAGAGCTCACAGACATGCGGTTTCTGCCCGATGTTTGGTGGAACTCAGCATCTGCTATCTCTGCTATCTGCCTGGTGGGCAAAGACTGGAGTTAGACTAGTAGTTTGATAGTTTGCCTGGATGGCTTTCGCGGGATTGTGTTGGGGACGAGAGCTGCACTGCTATTTTCTTTTGCTGCAATGGGTTGGTTGTCAGTCGTCATACTTGGCTTGTCTTCAATAGAATCTAAGCACCCATCACCACTGGGGAGTGCATGAAAACGTGCAAGCAGCCGGAAACATAAACATTGCAAATCTATACGAAAGACACTGTCAAAATACTGACCTGCCTTAGAACAAATTGACTGGTCAAGCTGTCTGGCCTTGGGGCAAAGCATCTTGCAGAGACAAATATGCCGCACAGCACCGAGACGCCAGCGTGTCACGACCGGGAGCCAGCACAGCACCCAAGGAATTGCGATGTAAATCTTGACATTCCTGGCAGTTTCAGGTGCAGAGCGAGTGGAAAACAAGCGCCAGGTGCAACGGAAAAAAAACCGGATCCTGTGCTGAGAGATTCCGCAACGCAGGTGACGCTCACCGCCAAAAATCACTGAAGCTTTAGGCCTGCAGGCTTTTTGACCGTTGGTGACAATCCACCCCAACGCGAACCTCATTGCGAAGTTGTGGGTGGCAACTTCAGTAGGGCGCAACGTCAATGGGAAGAACACCATCGGACAAGATTCAACAAGAAAATCTAAACATCTGCTCCAAACCGCCGAAAAGGGCAGGGCTGAAATATGTGGGATCGCACGCTTCAGCTGCCTTGGCTTCCAGAACTTTAAATGCCAAAATCGCTTGAACAGGTTAACAAAGATGTAACAAAGATCACGAACACAGTTTTGAACGAGAATGAGATCAGAAAAGCTCCATATTTCCTGCGCTTGAAGGAGGGGCTGCGCCAAGCGGCTCCCAAAAGCTCCATGACCCTGCTCGCCTTCGGCCTCAAAAAAATTATTACTTTCGAAGATTGCACCAAGGATGCCTAAGGATAAGGACCAGGCCTACACTTCGACGACCAGAATGGTACATTCAAATAATACTGCTTCCTGGAGCCGAGGAGGAGCTGAGAGTTGCAAAAGCCTTGCAGTCTGGTCAGTGACCGCACCTGGACGGCAAGTGTCCTTGGGAGGCACTCAGCGTGGCCAAAAAAAACAAACAAAACCACATCACAGCTGTTTCCTTGGCACTGCGGTGACATGCTAGTGCAGTATCTTTTGGTAGATCTCAAGTTGTAACTTTGCAGGGTGTCGGCCAAATGGTCCGCAAGTCATTGCAAGCTGTGCAAGCTGTCACGCTGTTTGGGGGAGCTGACAAGCTGTTAAGCTGTTAGGACAAACTGTTAAGCTGCTAAGCTGTTTGGAGAAGCTGTTAAGCTGTTAAGCTGTTGGGGCAAGCTGTTAAGCTTTTAAGCTGTTGGGACAAGCCGGTTATTCTAAGAGGTTAATTGATAGCGTAATCGCTGATTCTAACAGCTTAATCGCTTAATCGCTTAGTCCAGCAGCTTTATGGCTTAGTCGCGTATTCTAACAGCTTAATCGCTGAATCGCTTGTTCTGACAACTTAGTGGCTTACTCTAACAGCTCAATCGCTTAACCGCTTGTTCTAACAGCTTAATCGCTTTTTTTGACAGCTCAGCTTAATCGCTTAATCGCTTATTCTATTGGCGTCATCGCTTCGGAAGAATTACGGGATCATTCTCAGGTCACAATGTACCTATGTCACTATCCTTCTCTCTGATCTCAGATCAACTCAACGTCTTCAGGCACAGCCAAAGCTCCAAATGCAAACAAGCTTCTTTTTTCGTCATCTGAATGCGACAGGGTGTACATGACAACCTTGCAGCTCAGCAAGTGCTAATCAGCAAGGCCAAGCTCAGAATACTAAGATGCTTGCATGCACAGGCGGAGAACCGCAGAACCTCGGCATCGTTGCTCCATGTTGCTCCAGTCAAGCCACAGAAAGAGCCCAAATGGAGTGCTTGGGGGCTGAGGTCTTGTCTGGTTCATGTCAAGGCGGCCGAGCATGGGCAAACGAACCTGCCAAGGAAAGGGTGCTCAAAACATAAGCGTGATGCACCTGTTGCAGAAGTGGCGACGTGCCTGCCAGTTGAGCTTGTCTAGCCACTGGGAGATGCCCCAAAAGCACAGGGTGTATGTTGGGCCAGCCTCAGAAGAACTGGCATCGAATCGTTCTGCCAGGATTCTGTCAATCAAACACTTTTCGGTATGAAAGCAGGGGCCCAACTTCGAAAACAAGGTTGTCCAGCTCTTTCCGAAATTCTGCCACCTGAGCCGAAGAGTAAATGCTGGAGCGTTCAAGACCAATGGCCTCTGATGAAGAGCGTTGGTATGCCTACATGACTGCATGTGACTGTAAGTACCATGTCTCTTGTACCTGCAAGCGATGTACACACAAAAGAAAAAAACATGTCTCTGTATGAGTGTGTGTGTGTGTGCGTGGTGCCGGTGTGCTGCACTGCATGCGTGAAAGCGCGACTGAAAATAGGAGCACTTAGCGCTGCAGGAGATGTTGCAAATGTATGCGAATGTGAGGTGCCGCATCGGGCATGAATCACAGGGCGTCTGGCTTGCTGAAAAACAGGACTGGCAAATAGCAAAACCAAATGAGAACAAATGAGATGTTTAAGACTACTGATGTGATATCTACGCAAATCTGCCCTGCGGTCACTACTATTGCGTATTCTACACCGCTGAAGTCTGCACTGAACTATATTGACCATTGATATCTTGCTTGCATCACAGCGTAGGACATGAAGATTGTCAGGTCATCTCAGATCAACACTCTGTTGACCCGCTTTGATCCTGCCACAGCAATACTTTGCCGCAGCGGAAGGTACTTTGCCGCGGCGGTTGTGGGATGGTCATGGTCATGTTGCCGAGTCCTAGATCTGGAATGCATTCATCGTCCAGCTCCGGCGGCTCTTCCTTGACTGGTGAATTCTTGGCGAAAGACAATAAACCCTTTAAAATTTCAAGAAAATATCCCAGATTATCCAAGAAGTTATGTGCAGCATTAAGATTCAAATCATGATGGATTTTGGCATGTGAAATGTGTAAGCCACCTTTTGACCCAAAGTTGTAAGCTCTGGGCACCAGCGGGAGTGACTATAAACTGATCGAAGGCCCACATCGGCATTACGAAAGTTGGCCTCGGCAATTTGCGAAAGATTATAATGTCTTGGAGGCAAAGCATCAACATGTTTTGACGACAGGAGAGAGAGAGAGAGAGAGAGAGAAAGAGATAGATACGGATGTAGATATATCAAGCTGGACAGGGACAGAAATGGATACAAATATGGACATAGAAAGGACAGGATAGAATTTAGGATCGGATAAGAAAATAAGATAAGATAGGATTGGAGAGGACAACATAGGATAGGGTAAAAAAAAGGATAAGAAAGGATAAGATAAGGTATGAAAGGACAGGATAGAGTGGGATAGAATAGGATAGGTAAGCAAGAAAAAACGACAAATAGATAGGCAAATGTTGGGTGAGAGGTTCAAAACACGAGGACGCACACACATCGCACACACATGAGCTGGCTAAGAGCAAATAAGCCATGCACGGTTCAAGCTCACCGCCCTGAAACTCCTCCATCATGGCGTTGATGAGTTGATGTCGAAGGGCTAAGAAGAATGCAGAAAAAGCCTTATTACATCTTACTACTACTAAGATCTACTCCTTATATAAGTGTAGAAGTGTGTTCTTAAATATCGCAGAATAAGAAAGAATGTGGAAAGTATAACTTTCAAGCTGCATTCTGAAAGGAAAGTGTCCCGTTCGCCGGTCGCCGCCTGTGGATTGTCTCCGATGCTGTGGTAGACGTGGGTCCCCACCGCCCGTGACGCAATCGAAGCTGTGCAACTGG
>VSDK01016537.1:237386-256766 GCA_009767595.1 Symbiodinium kawagutii | reverse complement strand
CCCCCTGCCGCTAGGCTGAACGATACGGCATCTGCACCCAGCAGACTCTCGAAACGTGGACGACTCTAATGTCAAATGTATACATTTATTTATCTATTTATTAATTTATTTAATTTATATGCATATGTACTTAAAAATACTATCTAAATATATTAAACGTATAAATATATATATATATATATACGTACATATCATCGATTCATTCTCATAGGCTCCTCTCAAATCTACATCTCGTACACTTTGCAAAACGTGCTGGCCTTGCTGATGGAAACCCCCACAAGAGCGGCAGCCTTCAAGTCTAATAGACTCACTGAATCGAGTCAAGTCGAGTCAACTGGTAATACAGCGCAGCAATGTCACCCTGCACCTTGGGTTTCGGCTTTGGTTTGCCCGTCCTACGGCGCTGTTGAAGTCCGGGATATGGCTGTGGGATAAAATCGTTTGTGGCTCCGTTGAAGCTGGGTCGGGGCAATACATCGGAACAACGTACATGAACCATCATGAATCAGCCAGAGCAGAATGGGAGGAGCAAAGGGAGCATAGGAAGCAGTTGTGGAGGGAACGACCCTCCAAACTGCACATTCTCCAGCTTCCGAAAACGGAAGCAAATCACCAAACACCGAAGCAAATCACCAAACGCAAGCTACATCCACAGCCAAGATTTGCTCATGATCATCTCTGCGACACTGCCCTGTCACCTGGATTGACAAACCTCACGAAAATGATTCCAACCAGGTGCATATGATTGCATATGATGTGCATGTGGCATCTGGAAGAAGAACCAAGGTAAGAAGACCTGGAAAAAAGTCCAATCCGACCAATCGTTCCAAACAGTGTATGCGAAGCAAAGCACACCATGCTTTTTCAAACAAATATCGGAAGCAATGGTCACGGTGCCCCAAGATGTCGACATAACCATTCAAAGTATAGCGACCCTAAAATGGCTTAGACTTCAACACCTTTCTGTCACGATCCCTGAAGATCCCTGGAGAAAATCCCGAAACGCCATGCTTTCTCACAAGCACTGCTCTCATTGGAACAGGCCTGCTCCATGTCTTCGCCTCTTCGTAAAAGACATGCAAGAAGTCATCGTGTGCCTGGCAGCTGCTGAAATCTGCATGTTGGAGATTTATGCACTGCTTAACATAGTGCATAGGATGCTTGCAAGGCCTTTGAATGCTTAAGATTGCGAAACTGATTGTATTTTTGTTTGCCTACAATTGGTTCGAAGCGTGCAATGCTTGCAACCTAGTGAACATACGCTTACAAATGCAACTAAATATATATATATATATTTAAAAAAGAATCTCATATAAGATGTATTCATCTATTTCTTTGGATATTTCAACATATGCACACAGCTCTATATTTGCTTCAATGAGTACACTGGTCATACTTCACAATGGCAGCGCTTGGCCCATTGCTTCACCATCTGGCGCTGCGTGAAGCGCTGCACCTTCTTCAGGCCTTGGACTGCCATGCTCCTGGCGAAGCCGCTGGACCAGCTACTGGTCATTGGCGATGGGTCAAGCAGTTCACCAACCAACTAATAGCTGGTTAATGGTTGATAATAAGGGATGATAACTAACAATTATAGCTAATGGTGGATAATGGTTAGTTAACTACTGGACCCATAGCCATGATAATAAGGGATGATAACTAACAATTAAATACAATTATAGGGGATATAGACCAAGTATTTGGCTACAAGCCGTCAACCAACTATAAATGTTGATAATAGGGGATAAGAACCAACAAGTATAGTGGAAGCTAGTTAATGGTTGATCATAGCGGAGAATAACCAACAATTATAGGGGATATACCAGCTATACATGGCTATGGGTCCAGTAGTTAACTAACCAATTTCGAGGGGAATAGTAACAAACAAGTTCATAGGGAAAACGTGCTGATTAATGATAGGGGAACCAGAGGGACTAAGGGTGAACTGACCCATAGCCAATTCTGGATATAGTAGCCAGTGGTTGATAACAGTTGGTTATATATGGTGATATTCTATGATATTATGATAACCAGTATGGTTGTATATGGCTAGTTGGTAACCAGTGGATAGGTGTGGTTGATAGTAAGTTCATCATGAGTCGATCACCAACTCTGGTTGATACTCAGTACTGATGATAGGTTGGTGATAGACTGATAGTGATTGAAATGTACTGAAATGCGGTTGATAGTGATACAATCGTGGCTTCAAAAAACAACTAATGTTGGTTTCTGATTAGTGTAACCCCCCCTAAAGTAATGAAAGTAGATGAAACCAACAGGTAGATACTAATCAGAAACCAACATTACTCACAATTCAGCACTCACTGCAAGTCCAGTTGTGTCAGAAGAAACCGTTTCCGCCGAAAGTTGCAGACCTTTGCCCAGCTTGCCGTTTCGCCAACCGCGTCAGGGCGACGCAAAGCCTCCGTGTGGAGTCAAGGCGAAGCCATGGAGCCTGAGTGGATACGCTCCACTAACTCCACTCATAGCAATGGGAAAATCACCAGTTCTATGGTGATCCTCTTTTTCCCACAGCAATGGTGATCCACTCATAGCAATGGTGATCCACCAGTTTTTTGTCATCTAACTTCTTTGTCATCTACAACTCTCTGGTGGATCATCCTTTTTGTTGCTGTGTTGCCAGAGGATAACAACCTGAAACCCCTGGATGAAAAATGCAGATCCTGTGCCACCACTGTTTTCAGATCTGCGAGGTCGACGGTGATCTGGGTCATGGGCATCGTTTGGCCGCTGCCGGGCCTCACAAAGATGGGTGAAGCCATGTGGTGGTTTCTCAAAACGGTTGGTTTATTACCATTAAAATCTATTAAATAATTACTATTGGATGATTTTGGGGTACCCCTATTCTGAGAAACACCATGAAACACCCATGTCTGAAAATGGCTTCCATGCAGGAGCCGTCATCACCACCAAGCAGTTGCATCGAGCTGTCAGCTGTTGTCCCTCCATGTCCCTCCGTGTTTTTTATTGTTTTTTGCCACTCTTGAAGGTGAAAGGTCTCACAAGTGAGATCCAAACATAATATCAGTACCAAATATAATGTCAGTAGTTCAAAATTTCGGAAGGATTGGTCTATGGCATGGGCTTGATCTTGGTGGAGCTTTGTCAGCGTGCATGGGGTACAACTTGAAAGTAAAGTTGTATCCAATCGAAATGTACAGGTAACACACGGGAATCGATAAATGTGTAATATGAATCGTCTGTTTCGCACATCCATTCATCGCAAAAATCGAGTGTTTAGTGCGCTGCCTATTCCAAGCCCACATCAAATGTGATCGTCAATCTCGCGCGCGACGTAGAGGTAACCCCGTATAATGCAGATATGCATCTATCTATCTATCTATCTATCTATCTATCTATCTATCTATCTATCTATCTATCTATCTATCTAAATTTATCTCTCACCAGTGTAATCTGTCATCACAAACAATCATCATTATTAACCAGATAATGATACAGCATGCCTAACATTTTCCTGTCATTACCAGTTATTTTTTTCCATCGCCATCTCAGGGAGTTTTGGTAATTATTAACCAGTAATTACCCCGTGATTAATCACCATGCCTAACATTTCTCCACAACTACCCAGTAATATCCCCAGGTCCGAGGCCCCGACTGGTAGAACAGGAGAACGCTCTCGCTGCGGAAGATGCCGACGCGGCCGCCGTCCGTGTGGCCAACCTGGCGTCGCGACTCTTCCAAAGCTTGGAGCGACGTGCCACGGTGAAGGATTCGTGGGTGATAAGTGGACAATGATTGGGTGATCGGTTGATACCCATTAATGGGGTAATATGGGGTAATAATGATTAGATTAATTAGGTGATTAATTAGGTGATTAATGATACCATTATGAGGTGATTACCAACAATAATGATTAAAGACAGGGGGTAATGGCTACTAATAGGACTTTTACTAATAGGACTAATAATGGTGAATAACAGGGGATAATTGCTAATAATCACTAACAATAGTGATCATCAATATTCTAGGTGATACTAGTGGACTAGTGTTGATGATGAATGTGATTGATGGTTCAGAATGGTACTAACGCTATTACTTGGTGATACAAAGTATCTAGCTATGGGTCAGGGTACCAGGTCTGGTTGATCCAATGTAACTGCAGTTAGAACTGCAGCTCAATGGTGACCGGGCCCCCATGTTGCAAAATGATGGTTGCAAATGATTGAAGATTGTCCGAACAGTCTCAACAAATGAGATGTTTTCGCACACCAACCATGACCAACTCTCCATTACTTCAACAGCGTACAGTGTACAGCACAAGAAACTTGAACTAATCATGTTGCAGCGCCCAGAAGCGATCCATTTGCAGTGCACATCAGTGCACATCGGTTACCCAAAACATCTCTATTTCACCCCGGCACAAAGTCAGGAGACAAATGATGACTCCCGATGAATCAGTGGGTGAATTCTTCTGGGCGAGACTTCCCTTATGCATCCTTGTGCGGTTCAGCCTTTGCATCTAAGTGAAGTTGTTCTCTTTGTTTGGGTTGTGAAATGTTGTGAAGTTGTCTTTTGGTGTTCTGATGTTTTCTGTTGCAGCCGCTCTTCTTGGCTCTCTCTCTCTCTCTCTCTCTCCAGCACAGTCAGTTCTTGTTGGTTGCTGCTCGAGGTTGTGCTTTTTGGTTGATCTTGTTTTGTTATGTTGTGATCACATCGTTGTTACTTGATGCTGCTTGTGTTGCTCTTCTTGTCCGTTTTGGTGGTGGAAATCAAGCAGGGACGTTGGAAGCGAGTGCTGCTGCGCATCCCCCTCATGACACCCTGCTCAGAGCTGAATCTAGGCGAAGCATCATGTGATGCGCAGAACGTCAAACAGGCATGTCATGAAGCAACACTATGCCACTGGAAACCGCAAATTTCTTTTCTCCGAACATTGACGTTTTTGTAGATCCGGACGTCAAAGTACAACGGATCGAGGATGCAAAAGTCCCAACGGAGAAGTGAAGAAATTCAAAAATCAACCCACACACCAAAATGCAAAGGCCTTACCTCAAGGGGCACGATGGCTTGCCAATTTCTATCGGTAAAAAATACGCGCATATTTCACAACATGAGTGTCCCAGTGTGAGGACCGAACAATACTGAACAAGGGTCCTGACATTATGTGGAATAGAGGCCACGGGGTTCGAACGTCCGCCATTTTACCCTCAATATGGGTGGGCCAAATCTGTCCGCCACAAAATCGTTTTCACTGACCCTGGTGACCCTGGGGAGTTTGCCCGCACTGCCTGCTGGACCACCAACACTTCGCCAACGTCAGAATCGGCAAGCTTGCCCTGGGATGGACTAGCTGCGTGGAAAAACTGAATCAAAACATTGCATTAGGAACGCGCAAGGGAGACCAATGTACAAACTTCGATTTCGTGAGTTTGCCATTTCGAGGCAAATCAACTGAGCTGCCCGTCAGAACAGTCCACAGGCTCATAGCAGAGCGCAATTCGTAGAGCCTCCCAGCAAGAGGCGTGCCCCGATTCCAACACAAAGCCATGGCAGAGGCGGCTATCTCAGACCTGCCTCCTTGTACACCCTCCAGCCGAGCACAGGAACCTTAATGCACCGTCTTGTGGCGAGGTTGTGAACATCGCATCATGCCCTCTTCCAGTTGGTCATCTCTTGGTGTCTATTCGGCGTCTGTTATTCCATTATCCATGTTTGATTCATGTAGGTTCTAAAGTTAAATTCTATCTATATAATTGTATAATTCTATATATTCATTTGATTTGTGATTGTCTATATCTGTCAGGATTCCTGCCTGCTCATGCCCTCTCTTTCATGCAACCCGGCTGCATCCTCACTTTGCTGTGGAAGAAACGTGTACCATACAACTCAGCTCTGCTGTTGCAAGCCATGGAGTCTCCTCACCTTGGTCAGCGGAAGTGCCATGAAGACATATTAACACCATCCATTCATGCGATTCATGATGTTTCACATCAGAAAAAATTGTAAACCACCAATTTTGCAAATTTCCTGATTGAATCTGAAAGGAATGGAGGGTAGCCCGTTCAGTCGAAGGGTGCGAGGTGACGGTCAAGGGTGTTCGGAGCTTCTCGCGATTGCTCATCTACCTGCTGTTCCGAACATTCCACTTCATGTCATCACTATCCGATTGTGCGGGATGTAAGCCAAGCACAAATTCTCAGGCCCGACCTCAGGATGCAAACGCAACCCCTTCTCATGTCATTGACGTCACTCCATGCGTTAAGGCCGAGGCCATTTCACATCACGACCTCAGGCGACAGGTCAGACATGGTGAGACGTTCCATGCATCTGAAAGGTCTACCTTTGCTCCGGGCCGTTCCGATGTGCCTTGGAAGTTGCACAAGACTGCGTTTTTTGGGATCAGCACAGGGCAACCGTGCGGATCCGTGCGCCTGGTACTGGTACACGAAGGTGCCACCACTTCCCCAGAGCCGCGCCAAGATCTCAGTGAGGCGGGCATCGGACAGTTCGCCATGAGTGGCACCATTTGAGCCCTGGACATCTCCAGGTGCCAGGTTGGGTCCATCGGGTAGCAACCTCGCTGAGTGCTGAGTCCATCTGGGTCCATGGGTTGAAGTTGTGCACATCCCTCAGCTCCAGGCACGCGTGAGTCACTCAGAACCATCTGAGGCACAGAGTGTGTCACACATCCCATGTTACAACTGAGCAGCTCCGCTCAGGATATCACTTGCTATCAGTTTCTCTTGTCGCCTCTTGGCGAAGTTTCTCCACTGGCGTAAATTCAAACTCATCAGAAATCATGGGTCTGCTTGGGCTTGGCCTTGAACCTTGGCGCGAGTCTGCGAAATCGCCAACGCTATTTTTGCTGTTCGCTTCGCACGCTTCAAGTCTCTAAGTCACTGACTCTGGCTGCTTGCTCTGGAGGATAGCTTGTCACCAAAAATGCCAAAAGCACCGGTCGCATCACCATCGTAGGGCACAAGTAGGTCCACCTTCAAGTCTTGAGAGAGGCACTGCAAAATCCCAATGCACCACTTCCAGCCAGTTCAAAGGTGTCAGAGATCTGCCGGTGATTTCATGTCAGCTCCCGTGTGGTTGAGAACAACAAGGGATCCCATGTCACTCAGCGTTTCATGTTCGAACCTCTTCGTCCGAGAGGCGCCTAAATGTCAGCGGCACCAGGCAACACCGAAACAACATGTCTTGCTGCTGGGGGACAAGCTGTGACAAGATCAGGTGTTTGGAGCTTTGGAGCACGCTCTGCGCATCTCTGCGCAACTTTTCAGCAGCGCAAGTGCCAAGTTCACAGCACCTGTCATCCTTCTGCTGTTCACTGTGAGACTCTGAGTGCCTCAACTTCTGCTGAAACACCAACTTGTGAGACTTCTTGGACAGATCCTCACCGGAAATGTGTGACCTTCAGGGAAAAGTGCATGTCCGTGTTGTTCCAGTTGTCTTCTGACTTCCATTTCAAAGATCGCCTTGGCTTCAACTGCTTCTTGAGTCCTGCTCTGTCGGGACGAAAACGACTTCACCGTGCATATGTAAATACAAGTAGTGCTGATAATGCAGCTGAGTGTCTGGGATTCTCGTAGTTGTGCCTCTGGTAGTGACTGCACGTCTTTGAATCGATGTTTGGGTCCATCGAAGAAGGGGTCTTCACACCCTGTGTCCTGAGGTGTCGGATTCCGGATGCCCACGAGGCAATGGAGCACCAGAAGCAAACTTCAAAAGGAGCGAATCAGCAAGACAAAGGCACCCATAAATACCCATAACGACAATAACCGTGTAGTACATACATTTTAAGATAATCAATGGTACAGTGTACACATTGAGAGTATGTTGCAATGTGCCCCGAAATTTCACGATGCGAAATGTTTGCCACGGTCGTTGCTTCTTCATCTGAGTCATACAATGTGATCAATGTTAATCATGTGTGGCCTGGCATAATTCGAGATTGATTGACCCGAGTAACAAACCTGTACAATAGCATTCCTTCATCCAACATCACCAAGGACAATGCAACTAAAATATATGTATGCATATGTGCGCACATGTGTGTACATGCATGTATAAACATCATTACACCAGCATAGACCCCAGATAGCGGGCGCATTGCGCACAAAGATTTCCAGGGCGTGTACCATAAACCAAACAAAGCGCCGATCCAAAGCCACAAGGGAAACAAAGGGGAGACAAAGGGGAGACAAAGGCGAGACAAAGGGGAGACAAAGGGGAGACAAAGGCGAGACAAAGGGAGACAAGCATGAGCAGCGGCAGGGCAGCGGCAAACAAAGCGCCGATCCACAGCCACAAGGGAGACAAAGGAAAGACACAGGGGAGACAAAGGGGAGACAAAGGAGAGACAAAGGGAAGACAAATGCGAGACAAAGGGAAGACAAATGCGAGACAAAGGCGAGACAAAGGGAAGCAAGCATGAGCAGCGTCAGAGCAGTGGCAAACAAAGCGCCGATCCAAAGCCACAAGGGAGACAAAGGAAAGACACAGGGGAGACAAAGGGGAGACAAAGGGGAGACAAAGGAGAGACAAAGGGAAGACAAATGCAAGACAAAGGCGAGACAAAGGGAAACAAGCATGAGCAGCGTCAGAGGAGCGGCAAACAAAGCGCCGATCCAGAGCCACAAGGGAGACAAAGAAGAGACAAAGAGCAGACAAAGGGGAGACAAAGAGGAGACAAAGGGGAGACAAAGGCGAGACGAAGGGGAGACAAAGGGGAGACAAAGGGGAGACAAAGGGGAGACAAAGGAAAGACAAACGGGAGACAAAGGGAGACAAAGGGAGACAAGTATGAGCAGCGGCAGAGCAGCGGCAGAGCAGCGGCAAAAAAAAGCACCGATTCGAGGCCCCACCAAGAGAAGTAAGAACCCCTTAGAGCTTGTCAGCTATCTGGGGAAATAAATATCAAAATATACATAAAAGTAAAAATATACTAACATGGCCCCACATGAAGCAAGCCCGTGGATTCTTCACCTCTCTTTGTGATCCTTTTCAAGCCTGGCCACTTTTGCAGGGTCCACTCCATATGCAAGAGCTTTTGGTCTTGACAGCTTCAAGGTTCCCCTTGTCAGTGAAGGATGCGGATAGTAGCGGCAATTCCTAAGTAGCACCAGTGCGGTGGGACCAAGGCCGTGGATGCTGTTGTCAGTATCTGGTGCAGCCAAGGTTCATAGCCCTTGCCGCAATGTCCCTCGGTTGCAGACTGCATTGCAGGGCAGTCCCAAAGTCTCAATAGATCAAACACGTTCAAAGACTCAATGATCAAAGAAATTCTGTAAAGACTATAGGCATCTATAGGCTGTACAGATCTGCACAGTAGACTTTGTCATAAAGAAGATCTATTGAGGAGTCGGTCAAAAAAAAACTTTCGAGTGGCGGACTTGCACAGATCAACAATGATTAACAGCCAACAATTACATCACAAATACCTAAGATATCTTTAGACACCTAGATTCCAGGTAGGGCAACCTTCCTCGGCATACTTCTCATCAACAGACATCAAATAAGTGACATTCTTGTCATGTTCGGTCCTATAGCTAACCTACCAGTAGCATGTTTTTCGGAAACTTCAACCTCGCCTTGCTTTCAGAATATTGTGCGGTCAAGATGCTCTGTCAAGTCCATCTCTTCGCCTTCAAGATCCTCTGCGTCTTGCATCTCTGGCATTTCCTCCTTGAGGAAAAACATGGAACAGCTGCAAAGAAAAAAAGCCATGGAGATCTAAATGAACGCGGTTGCAATGCAAGTGTGCCGTTTCATTACCATCTGTTGTTCGACACCCTCCATCCATTCTTGAGTCCTCAGCAGGTTCTTGTGGTTCTTGTGATTCTTGTGTTTGTGTGGGAAAAGATGGACTGGACATCACCCTTTTCGCCGGCTTCTTCGTGACAAAAGTCGCTAGCTTCCTCAGCCGACTCCAAGGCCACCCGACTCCAATAGCAAGCATCCAATGAAAATGAATCAAGAAGAGAGAAGAGACGATAACAAATCACACCCGCTGAATACATCCTAGCAAATCTACTTTATGCACCGCAGCCAGTACCTACTGATGTGTGATAATGATGGTCACTGTTTGGTACACATTCTTTACATATACTTGAAAAGATGTACTACTTGCAGAAAATGACTACTCCCAGCATACTCCTAGCGCCTGGGTCCTAGCGTATCTACTACTTTCTGGGTGAAGCTTCTTGCAGAAACTTGCAAGCTGTTGGCTTGAGGTTTAAAAAAAGCATTGCTATTGCAGGCAGCTCAGGGTGCGATTTTGCCAAAGTGCGTTGCGATTCGTTGGTCACATTGGGAATTCCAAAAACGGATACCTCAATCCCTCAATGATTATTAATTTGATATTGGATGATTTCCGGGGTGCCCTGATTCTAAGAAACGACCACATGTTCTATTTTCTTTTTGCGGTGTGGTCAGCTGTCTTTCCAGGAATCGAAAGCCAACGCTATCACTTCCAGACCCACCGGTCACTGAGAACCCCTGCACTCCGCCTTCCGCATGCCTGAGCAAGCTCAACTTCTCATGGTTTTCCATAATGTAAATCCAACTTGAATCACTTGAGCAGCAGGGGCGCAAGCTGGTGGAAGCGAAGGGTCTATAAGTGTATCCAAGTTCACTTTGGGCGAGGGTGGGTTAGGAACAAGATCTCATTCAATTTATGAGGATTGATTGTGAGGTATGGATATTAGCGGTAAGATTTTCACAAAATCCAAAAAAGAGTTGTAGTGCCAAAACATGGAATGACGGTGGCTCATGGCAGCTCTGAATCTCGACGCAAGAGCCCGATGACACAAGGCTTCATGGGAGGGCCCATTCTACATCCCGAACGAAACTGCGGGCACTCACGCACCTTACATTGCCTTGCAGGGTCACCGGCGTGTGATTACAATGGGAGGACGAAGGTGTTGGTAACAACACAATACAGTATGGCACAACTATGCTGATCATGTCAATGACGAGGAGGAGGATGCTGACCAAGAGTCAACTCTGTTGGGAGACGGGTCATTTTGGAACCACAGAATTTTGGGCCATTTTGGAACACAGAAGTTCTGCCATTTTGAAACCCAAAGTGGCATGCCAGCCAAACGAAACGCAGCCGACGTAGAGCAAACGCCACGCCGGCCACACAATGCCCGGCCGGCAAAGGGCACCACAGGGCGGGCAAGCCTTCCGTACAGGCCCTACAAAGTGCCGCACTGGCCACACAATGATGATGATGATGATGATGATGATGATGATGATGAGGAGGAGGAGGAGGAGGAGGACGAGGACGATGACGATGACGATGACGATGAGGATGACGATGACGATGACGATGAGGATGACGATGACGATGACGATGAGGATGACGATGACGATGACGATGAGGATGACGATGACGACGACGACGACGACGACGACGAGGATGATGATGATGATGATGACGACGACGACGACGACGACGATGATGATGATGATGAGGAGGAGGAGGAGAGTGACGGGAGAAAAGGGCAGGAGGGCGAGGAGCAGGAGGAGAACCAAAAACAAAAACCCACAATTCAACGTGGAGAACAATGCGCCGTCATACCACTCAGAATGTGGAGCCGCTCTTCTTCACTTCAGTGATCGACAAGTGCCAAGAGGGCCACCCATTTTCAAACTTTCTATATCAATGTTTTGTTGGCTGGCACCGGCACCGGCACGGGCCACCGGTACCGACCATTTTACGAGCTGCGCGTGTTAAAGCAACACGGGTTGATGTCTTTCCATGAAAGAAATTGCCGGCCCCAATGGAACATTGCACCAGGCATAGTGCCTTACCAGTACGCATATGTCTTTCCAGATCTTCCAGGGGAGTGTTTTGCAGGTTGTGCGTTTTGAAGCAAGAGGGTTGATATTTTCCCATGAAAAACTCTGCCACCTCCATGCAACATTGCACGCGTAGTGACTTATCAATACGTATGTCTCCTTCCTGGTGAAGGTTTTTGAGGGTACAAATGTTGATGTCCTCCCATGACAAAAATTGCCGCCCCCATGCAACTTTGCACGCGTAGTGACTTATCTGTACGTATATCTCCCTCCGCGTGGGAGCTTTTACGGTTCACGCGTTTTTTGGAAACAAAAAGTGTTGATGCCTTACCATGACAAAAATTGCCGCCCCCCACGTAACATTGCACGCATAGTGACTTATCTGTACGTATATCTCCTTCCGCGTGGGAACTTTTACGGTTCACGCGTTTTTTGGAAACAGAAAGTGTCGATGCCTATGCCTTACCATGATACAATTTGCCGCCCCCATGGAACATCGCACGCACAGTGACTTATCAATACGTACTTCTATCTCCTTCATGGTGGGGGGGGGTTTTAGGGGTTGCGAGTTTTGAAGCAACAAGGGCTGATGATGGCTGATGTCTTCCTATGGCAGAATTTCTACCCCCATGGAACCTTGCACGCATAGTGACTTATCAATACGCATATCTCCTTCCCAGTGGAAGGGTTTTAAGGGTTGCACGTTTTGAAACAACAAGTGCTGATGAAAAGATCCATGGAACATTGAACGCATAGTAACTTATCCATACATATCTATACGCATATCTCCTTCCGGGTGGGGGCTTTTAAGGTCTGTGCGTTGTGAAGCAACAAGTGCCGGTGTCTTCTCAGAAAATCTCAAAATCAGTTTTCTTCGACGATATGGCATCTTTTGTTGGCCAAGGACATGAATTACGCCATTGAAGGTTATAACATGTTATAACCATGGACATGGTTGTCTACGAACGACATCGTTCCAATGTCCAAGGAACTGCCCATAGTTGGTCAGCAGGCGTTCTTTCTGAAATCTGCTGCTGGAAGCGTACGCCTTGTGAGCCGATTGGCCTCGGAAGTGCCAGCGCGACATGCTCGCTCTGCACGGAGCTTGTGGCGTGTCGACTCAGCCCTGTGCACAACTCCGGGTTGACTAAGCCAGTGATTTGGCGTTCATCTCGGTGTTCCACCCTGCCAGGTTAAGGCTTGATCACAAAATCTCAGCTTCTTGAGCGAAACAAGAATTGAACAAAGAGGCGCTTTAAAGTTTGCTAGCAGCATACCCCTGCGCACACATCTTGTACTTATGTGATCTTATGTGTCTCTCCGGGATTCTACAGGTGAGACCTATTTTGGGTCATCCAGTCACCCGGTACTGAGTTGGCAAGCTCGGCCTTTGCGTGCCATCTCGCTGAAGTTGTCTCCCTTGTGGGAAAACATAGGCCGCAAAGGCGGTTTTGCTGAAGTTGCCTCCAAGGACTCAAATTGATTCAAGTGCCTCAGATGTTGCCTCCTTGTATCTCCTTGCCACATGTTGCCTCCCAACAAGTCACAACATGTCGAACTTGGGGGCCCCAATCAGCCCTTGAATCGCCTGCGAAGCTGCTGCCTCAGATCGAATGTCTGAACTTTTGGCACCTCTTGGACTACGCTGGACACTCAGCGCCAGACCTCCAGCAGGCTTCTGCTCTCTGAAGATGGATGTGATAACCATATGCGCCACGGTGCGGCCCACACTGGCCGCTGTTTGATCCCAAACACCATCGAACATCCAAGCGAAAGGGATGGCATGATGGATGTCACTTGGATGCTTGAGCTGTGACTCCTCACCTAGCCCGAGCAAAAATATGGATACCCAGATATCAGAGACGGTCTGCAAATAAGACGGCAAAAACATACGGAAAAAAGTTAAAATGTAAAAATGTGCAAAGAAAACGGGCAAAAATCTGAGCTTGTGACGGCGAGGCCAATGATGGATCTGATCGGCTAGGCGCCAAGGAGTTCGCAGGAATGAAGGATTCTGCCTGAAAGCTCTGCCATGGAATTTGACGCTCCGACAACGGCGGCCTAAGGGTCGTACTCTGAAGGAAGCATCATGCAGTTGCCAGTACTCTTCTGGAGCATCCTGAAGCGGAAAAAAGCCGGAACTCGACTTTAATCTCTGCTACAAACTTCTTCCCCTGGTCTCGGAGACATGGGGAACCCATGAAAAAGCAAGAAAAGAGGTCGGATAGATATCAAGGCGAAGGTTGAGCAAAACAAAAGCGAGTAAAGCTAACAAAAGGAGGCACTTGCTGACGTGGGCCTTGACCACCGAACAATGGACAACTTCCTGCTGCAGCGTCCTTCTGAAGCCTGACTTCTTGAATGGCCTCTTCGACAACAAGGTACATGTCACTCTGGACCTCACAGATCGTTCATGGACTTGACTAGATTTAAGTTGTACTGCGACGTCGGTCATAGGTCATCATTCTGAATCATGATCATCATCTTCCTCGTCGTCCGCCTTTCACTCTTCAGTGATCTCACAAACTTCAAATGCAATGCCATAGTATGTCCCGAGTCTAAGCCCTCCACACTTTTGATGAGGAAGGGCTTGTGAACACCCGGCGAACCATTTGAGTTGGGAAAAATCAACCTGCAAACATTCTCCATGACACTTGACTTGCAGTGGTGCATTGACATGGCGTGACTTCATGCTTGTTTCCAGACGGATGCTTCCAAACAATGTTCCAGTGGCGGTGGAATCCCTTCCCCAAAATGCCAAGCTCAAGCATGCAGGTCAAAGGTGGAGCCCCCTGAGCCCCGTACAACCACCGCTGATTTGCATCAGCTTTATTTGCGCCCAGAAGCTGCAACGGAATCCCTCCTGGCCGCAGTATGAAAACAGCAGTGAACAGCACATTCGACAGCATTGTGCTCTCCAACTTGCTTGAAAAGAGGCACAGCATCGAAACAGCAGCCATGAAACAAACATTGCTGCAATGAATCTGCCGAGAAAATGTGATTGCGCAATGGTTCATCACTCATGTTTGGATGGTTCATTGCCCTCTGTTCGCTGACCTGTAAGCGCACGACGAGGATGGAAATCCTGAAATGCTGGGCACTTACAGAGAGCAAAACTCGATCCGATCTTCAAATCACCCGGCTGCCGCCTTTGAGACCGAGCCAACTCTCAGTGCCAAACATTGCGAATGAGAAGTCCATCGAGCCGGCTGTCTTCTTGAATCCTCGGCTCACATGGACTATGTGTTCATGATGTTCATGTTGAATTTAAAATTCTAAAGGATCACATGTTCAAACTTCAACTGGAGTTACACCCTTGGTTGCCCCAGGAAAAGGGGGAGTGTTAAAATCTAAACCATATTGACGTATGACAGCATTAGCAAAGGCAAACACCCCTGCAAGGAAAAGCTGCACTAACAACAACAACAACAACAACAACAACAACAACAACAACAACAACAAGAACAACAAGAACAACAAGAACAACAACAACAACAACAACAACAACAACAACAACAACAACAACAAGAACAACAAGAACAACAAGAACAAGGATCACTGCGGATGCTGCTACAACTACAGAGCCAAAGAGACTGTCATCACTTGGACTGATATTTTTACTCTCTCTCTCTCTCTCTCCATCGATATGTCTTCTACTTACATTATTAATTGCCAACACACAAGCGCCACATACCCACCACCACCTCCACCACAAACACCAGCACCAACACCGTGTGTCCTTGTTCGCCCCATGTCCAGGCCGCCCTGCAGCCATCTGTAGTCCCCTTTCTTGCGAAACCTTTTCTTTTGCTCGACCTGCGAAGGACATGCAGAAAACTGGCGGTGGCAAGGCCACCGCATGGCCTACGCAAGTGCAGACTTTTCATTCGGCAGCGTGGGCGGGGCACCTCTGAGACATGCACTATCTCTGGTGGGCAGTTACCTTCGCACAGATACAAGAGCTTTGCTCACCTTCTCTGGAGCTTACCCGCTTTGTGGAATCTCAGGCTAAGGATGACTGGTCTTTTCACGATGCTCTCACTGACCCCTGCTGCTTCTTAGGCCATCACCATGCTGCTTCTTAGACAAAACCCAGCGCTTGTTGAAGACCTGCAGAGGCGATGCAGGTCTCGCATCTGGCAGCACCAAATTGGTTCACAAGGTCCCGGCGATGTTGACTCTGGCTGGAAACGCAGCCATAAAAGGCAGGGAAAGCAGGGTTGGCTCATTTCCTGTGAAACGGACTAGTGCCGATCCATTCTGTCCATCACAAGTCCTTTCACTTCTCTTTGAGCCGAAGACATTCATTTGTTTTGAAACTGTTCAGTCACCACATGTGAACCCCTCGTGTCTCAGAACTGCAGCTCTCTCTCACACACTAAATTCAGGTGGCGGTCAGTCCACTTCCTGATAGCTTTTCCCTTCATGGGGGCATGTTCTTTCGCGGAGTGCAGCTTCTCTCAGTGTCGAGGCCAACTGACGCATTGGTCACGGCCCACCACTGCGAGCTGAGCAAATTGATGGTGTCGGTAGAGCGGTTTCGACACGCGAAGCGGATGTATTTTCCTTTGCTCTTCGAAAGCCCGGAAGCCAAAGGCATCTCCAGCCCTAGACAGCATTGGAATCATTGGAACTGGCACTGCGGTCGGTCTTGTGCACTTCGAAGAGGTAGGCCAAGCGTATCTGAAAGCACCGGGGTAGCAATCTCAAAGAATCGATGACCCACGCTTTGAAACTTATGCTCACCAAAGAATACAAACATCACTAAGACCACTAAGAGTTCCTTGAGTCATCTTTGGTCAATAAAACCTCCCCAATGCTGCTCTCCACAACATCAATCCGCGCAAAAAGTTCATGAAAAAATATTGACTCGAGGTTTTGGGCCTGCGCAGGGTCATACACAATGTACCTGACAGGTTGCCAACTCAACTTTCGATCACAGGATATGTTCCAATTGTATCCAAGTCATGTGAAAACATGTGAAAACCAATTGTATCCAATCGCAGCCAAGACACTCTGGCACGCGCAAAGCACCTCCTTCCTCTTCCTGGTCATCAATTAACGAGAGTGACTCAACAATTCCATTGATAAATTGATGAATTTTCTTTACACCAAAATAGTGCCTTGCGTGAGTACTCTCGCTTTAAGAATCTTTAAGATACAACCATCCAAGATAATCAGGGTCGCCTTTTCTAAGCCTTTTCTTGTCGCAATTTGAGAAGTCCCCAGAGCTACGGCGGAAAAAAAAGTGCATCCAAGCAGCTGTAAGACCTTGCACCTCATCGCAGCGAATGTTGCGGCTGCGTGCAGCTCTGCAACAAAAAAACGGTGGAACTCATGGCGTGCGTGCGCTTGTGGGCAAATTCTGAAGGAATGGAATTGAATGGCGTCGCATTCTACTCTGATTCACTCTGATCCGGTCGTCTCCCAAAGAGTTACCACATCTTCGTTGTCTTTGTGGGGATCTAATTTTCACTAACTGGGTGCGCCCCAGGCCTGGCCCCCCAAACTTCACAACGCAGCTCTGAGGAGACAACCGAATCGTAAGCCTTGGCTTGCAGCTGTGACATGATCAAAGTGCACCAAGATGCACTTGGATGCTTGGTGATTTTTGCTTTTGAAATTGGCATTTCATGGGGCTGTGGATGGCTGTGGGAGCCCTCTTCTCTTGTCCAATTGTGTTGCAATGCCCTTTTCGTGCCAAGCGGCACCTCGATTTCCTGAGAAAAAGACTGCAGAGGATCTGAAGTATTCGGTGAGGGCAAAAGATCAGAAAGGTGATAAAAGATCTGATGAAAGATTGGATGAAAGATCTGATGAACGGTGACTTCTTGCCGCGCGAGCTACCAGTCAGCCAGTTCATCCAGCTCTTCCGGTTGTAGCCCTTGAGCTCAGGCTTGGCCTCCTTCTCCTGCCCATTGAGCAGCCCGATGTACATGTTGGAAGTGGTTTTTCAATGTTTTTCCCGCGGGCCAAATGAAAGATCCAAAGGACCATGGGGGCAGCCCCCACTACTCCTGTCGTTTCTTGCCCAAGTCCACCCCGCACATGAGGATGTAGCCTCCCTTTCCAGTTATCCTAGCGGTTCGAGGCAACCGTAGGGACCGCAACAAAGGAAACCCATCGAACTGATCACATATGCTGAAATACAAGGGACTGTCCCTCGGCGCCCCTTCATTGGAATCTGGGTGTTCAACCTGGGAAGTGCGTTGGCCATCTCTTTGCCTTCAGAAGCGAGATCAACAGGACATGGTGAAACTATGTGAAACTGATCAGTTCTACTTGCCCCTCTGCAAAAACCGAAAAGTCCGCGCAGTGCGAGATCCGAAAAATCAGGCTCAACATGCCTTAAAGATTCTGAATGATTCTGAGGCGCGAGCTGGAGAAGCAATATCGCCAGGATTTCAAAGGGCAGTCTGCAAAGTAGATGCCTTTCCCAAACATGCCTGAAATCCGCACTGGTTCGCTGTTGGATGCTGGTGGACAGATTTGGAGCTGATTTGATCTGATTTGGACCCATTTGGACCGTGTGCTGCCTTGTTTATTTGGCAGCCTGAAGCCATCGCAAACGATGCCCATGGCCTTGTTCTGTCGCAGCGATGGAAATTGCAAAAACTCTACGAGCTCAAGCAAGAGCTACCCCGTCTCCCTATGAGTGGTTCAGAAAGGATGTTTGTATGTGTCTATCTGTTGATCTACCTGAATCTATCTGTGCACTATGCATCTATGTCGCTGCCTGCATGCTTCTGCATGTCTGATGATATCTTCCGAGCTGATTTTCTTGTTTTCTGAGCTCTCGGCAGCTTCCCAGGGCGTTCCATGGAACAAGAAAGTTGCTTCGCTTGCGCCGCGCGAGGGCCTCAATGAAGTCATGCCATGAGAACCTCATGTGTTGGCTCATCTTGGGATCCAACGAGGATGGATTGGCTGGCCGATCTATTCCTCCGATGCGCCAAGAAATACAAAGGATATACTTACCAAAACAAAACTTACCAAAAAATGTGCTTGTTGCAACTTTGGACATACTTCTCGCATGCTTCTTCAAGGCTTTTGAAGTGATATTGAGCATCCAAGCAGCTGTACAACTTTGCAACTGAAAGATCAAAGTCGTACTTGTGTTTCCAGGGCTCGCAGGAGGCAAGAAAGTGCTCCTGAGCTGTGAATATGTTGATATATGTTGTGCTGGTTGGATGGCAATCATATAGTGCTCATTGCATTGTATTCTATTGATTTTCTGCGGCCTGCATCGGCCTGCCTGCTTTAAAACTGTTGAGCCGCTGCTTCATTTCCAAAAAGTGCGTCCTTCTGGCTTCTGAATTCATCAGAATCTTTGCCGACTTCCATCACGTCAGGCCATGTGCTGGGATCCAAATCTCTGAGAAACACAACGCCCAGGAACCTCAACCGAGCATGGGAACTCCATCAACATGGCAGGGAGTGAGGTAAAGAAGCGGGAGATGGATTACAGATGATTATAGTGTAACCGTTGCAGGGTGTTCTTGGCCAACTTTTTTGAGTCATGGTCTGTTGCGATTGTTCTTTCGGTTGTTGTTCTTGTTGTTGTTCTCGCTGCTGCTGCTGCTGCCA
>VSDK01016537.1:224535-237315 GCA_009767595.1 Symbiodinium kawagutii | reverse complement strand
CTGCTGCTCCTGCTGCTGCTGCTGCTGCTGCTGTTGTTGCCGAAAACGTTTTCGTAAGTTGGGTTGAGTTTTGTTGTGTCCTCGTGTTCTGCTTTCCTAAGAAAGGAGTGGGCCCTTTGGCTTGAGAATCAAACACCTCCCCACGACCCCGCTGGCAAGATCAGGCAAACCAAGGGAGCCAATGCTCAGGAGAATTCCAGTTGCAGAAAGCGGTTTTCGAGCTTCGACATGTGGTCACCATACGTCACCAAGTTTTCTGGCATTCGTTGGCTCTTATGCTTTCACCCAACTAAGTTCCCTTCCTAGGTGACTGGCAGTGACTGGTTGGGGTTGTCCCAAAGCCGGCCCAGCCCCAGCCGTGCCGAGCAACACCCGGGCACAAAAGAAGGCCACTAAGAAAATGACGGCCGTGCCACAGGGTCCAGTAATCAGCCACACCATGGTACCACCAAAGGCTGCCTTGGAACCGGACAAGCCGTAGCGCGGTTCAAAAATGAACACGACCTGTCAGCAAGAACTGTCCTGCAAACCAGGGCTGCCAAGGTGCAAAGAAGGCCAGAACCAGGAGTGCGAAGATCCAGCCAAAGATGCCGAATTGAATCAACCCAGCGAAGATCAACATGATGGCAGCAACCTGCAGTTTGGCCACTTCCAACTGTCAAAGCGTTGGTCGCTGTCAGTGGCTTCATTCTGAGCCTCCGGCAATGACCAGCAAAGTAGAAAAGTAATGCAACCTGAGATCCATCGCAATGAGACGACCGACAACACTCAACAGTATCTGCTGGAACTGAGGTTGAACATTGTACTCGCAATCAGCGCACAAAAAGCCCAAACAATGACCACACGGTCAATCATCAATATCGTCACTGTAGTTGGCATGCATTCTGCTGATATGCGCCCCCTTTGCTTGCAGATGACCTGCAACTTGCCCTTTTGCATCCGATTTCGTGGCAACTGCACTGAACTGCATTGCCAGGACCAACGGACATACAATCATAATCAAAACAGAACTACTATCACTTCAGCGTAGAGAATGGATCAGCATCTCTGACTGCCAAGTGACAAAGCGTGCGTGACAATTCCAAGTGGGACCACAAGTACCCACGCGAACGTAGCAGCTGCCAACTGAGGAAGTCAGCTGTCACACCCAGTGCACTGCCAAGTCTGGGGAACAAATCTTACCCCAAAAAGTTTCAGAACTGCACCTTCTGAAAATGTCATCGTGACTTCGGGGGTCAACAATAATTTCAAAATCAAGATATATACCTCTTACGTTTTGCGATGAAGTTGAGCTCAAAACCATTGTCTTGGACCCAAATCATGTGTTAGCAAAAAATCAGGCACCTGCATGGGGTGCTGCTCTCAAAAGCTATTGCCCTTGTGTTATATATTCGCTACTTATCATACATCTGGACGCTTCCTCCCAAGAAAGTGCAGATTGGCATAAATCAGCATCGCATAGAGTCTTAGACTTGCGCTTCATGCACCTTTGCTTGTCCTTCTCTTGCGCAATTGCATTCCTATTGCAGGGCCTTGGTTCCCTTTGATTGACTATACGCGCCCCACGGAACATTGCGCTGCACCACAGTGCCATGCGCTGGCTGCACAGCTTTGTCATTCATTCACTTGAGCTGTGCCACGGCGTCGTTACTTTTGCATGTGCAGGCGTGGCATGCCATTGCCTGGCTGTGTCTACGATCGCTTTATGAAAGTTTCTGCACATTTCACGCGTGATCATTTTCTTCGGCATGCATCATAGTACCGGGACCAGCGGGAGCCTCCACATGCGCGCGCGTGCATCTGGGCACATCATGAGAGGATTCTTCGTAGGTTCAACCGTCTTCAACTTCAATCACGACCGTCACGACCATGTTGAGCCAAGGTGCTGTGTTCTTCAGTGCTACTGTGGGCCCCTTGAGGTTCCAGTCCTTGGTCGTGGAGATGGCCTGTGAACTGCCTCGAACAACGTACCTGAAGGAAGCCTTTAGGAACCTTTGAAATTCTCGCATTCTCCCAGGGCTTGACGTTGCCACGAAGCATCCCCACTTCCCCTGCTCGCCCCCAAGCGCATGTTGCAAGTCATTGTGAAGATCTTCGCACATCAATCAAGGCATTTTGCATTAAGCTCAATCTTGGCGCAGGCAAGGCTCGTAGGCCACAGCAAGACTGGCCACAAGCACAGGAATGACATAGGTAGACATGACATGAACAAATCCTCCAGCGTCTTTCAGAAACAGCGGCAGAGAAAATCCGATCGCAGCCAGACCAAGTAACACAAGCAGGTCACCACCGCTGTACCTCATTGATCGTGGGCAAGCTTGTTGGATGCTTACTGCTGTCCTACCATCCTTTCCTTTGGACTGCAATGCTGATAGCAAGCGAGGGGCGTACATGATTTCAAACATCAAAAAAGAAACTATAGGAAACTCATATCTTTCAGAAGGCCCACTTCACTTGCAAATCTGGTAGCGAGGGACATCCGTAGCAGCCTCACGCACCAAGCTCCGGCATTCTCAGGAGGAGGAGCAGAGGGCACCGATGCAGAGAAAACGGGCGTATACTTCACAGTGAAGGTTTGCCCTGGCTTCATTCCATTTGGAATTTTGGCTTGCACCTCAGTGACTTCTTTGTGCCAAGTTGATCCGACCAAGTTCAAGCATCCAAAAGCTGTTGAATATTGATGAATATAGCAGACTGGAACAAATGAATACTTGATGAATACGTGAAGCTATGAAGTTACATTGAATGGTTGAATAAATCGAATACTTAATCTCAGCCGTTTTTTTTGCTTGGTGCTGGTTCTCTTCTACACTATTGGGGGATCCCATGTTTGACTTAATCCCTTGAATGTGAAGCTGGAGCGAGCAATTCATAGAAGATCTTGCATCGCTGAAGGGCATTGAAGATCTGGATAGCTGGTGACAACTTTGTGCAAGGATACGCAAGATGAAAGGCCAGGGCACCAAAGTTCCATCTGGGCTTTGAGCCTGGATCTCTTGACCAGGCTTCATGCCTGGGGGAATGATTACATTCAGCGTCGCCATTCTGGTGGCGGCACAGGCCTCTTGGGCATTCACACGTAGGGTACCAGCATTTGGTACGCACTTGATTCAAATGACTGCGGAAACTGCTTGAAAACCCGATAAGAAATTGCATAAGAAGTCGCCAAATCTGGCTGTTGCTCCTCTGATCGCACCAGTACCAGAACGACTCCCTTTCCATCAAAGTAAGGCAGATAGTGCCACATCCATGGGTAAATAAACATTGCAACAATGTGGTAGATAAACTATGTCATTTAGGGTGCGTGAGGGACGATTGACATCCAAGAGCTATAGATAGATAGAAGATGGTAGAAGTACAATGTACAAAGAGAAATACATATCTTAATTATTTCCATATTCATTCGCGAATATGGAAATTATCCAAAATTGTAGTATACACGAGCATTGTCTACCTGCTGTATGTGCACGAAAGGGGGCAAGAGGAGGAAGCGTAACAACGGAAACTCCGTTGCCACCTCGACACCCGCACCGTTTTCCAAAATGCGAAGCAACAACTCTTTTGTCTACCGCCTTCCCCGCAAGGTGGTAGGAAAGGACCCATCTGGGACACGTACCGATGCGAAAGTCTGGAAAGTCTTGACTTGATCCATAATGATTCATGGTAGAACAATAGTATAAAAAACAAGTGTTGATTAGATCATCCATCTGTTGCACAGGACATCACACGACTTTGAATGCTTCAATCGTCCCGCACTTCGGTGGGAATCCCCAGTTAACCCATCTGTTTAAATGCTCTGGCAGTCAATGCCACTCACTTGCTGCATTATGCGTTGAGCGATCGGTCGTCCCAAATTACAGGCAAACACTCTGCCCACCCTCGTACACTGCACATTGCAGTGCTTAGTAAGGACATCTACATCCAAATGTAAGCAGCTCTTGTAAAAATCAAGAGTTCACCGCTGCAAAGGAATGCCAAGTGGGCACCAATCCTCATTGGTCAGTGTGATTTCACAGTGGCAGCAAAGCAACTCTCGCACCTTTTCGATGGGAATGCCCCTCGAGCCATGTGGCTCTGATGTCGTCCGTGGTGTCACATGGTCTTTACAGTGTGACTTCGTGGTGTCCCATGTCATCCATGCACCCTACCTTCACTGCACATGTTTGGAAGCAAGTGGTTTCCCCTTCACAGCTGGTAACACTTTGTTGTTGCTTCCAAACATTGACATACGTCCACTGTCCAGCAATTTCAGCAGTGGTTCGAGATTCCCTGTTCTCTTGGTGAGTGCATCGACAACCATGCTTGGATGTGGCACCCACTTCACTTTGGTGCCAGTCTCCGCAAGGGACTGTCTAATTACTTGCATCTCCAGCGCTGTACGTTTGTCACTGGTTGTTCCTACCGTCTCTTTGCTAAGATGATCATACAGGGACTTGGCATCTACGATACTCACTCCGGTCTTCAGCTCATCTTCAGCATCATCTTTCATCAGGGCAATCAGTCCTCTCTTCTTCGCGGCAGCTTCCCATCTCTTCAGATCGAAGCTTCGGTCCAAAAATTCATTGAAGACGGTGACTGTCCAGCTCATCTCCGCCAAGCCTCTGGACATGGCTTGAGTTTCAGCAGCCAACGTTGAGTTGACTACACGATTGAGCTTCCCGCTCCTCCAATGCATGAGATTGCACGTGCCATCACAGGACTGCAGCATCTCATCATGAAAGGCGATCACAGCATAGGCTCCCTGTGACTTCCCTGCAGCGGCATTTGCATAGCTGGCGTCTGTGATGACTCCCCAGCTCAGATGTTCCAAGGGGATTCCTTGGATCCTGATCTTCAAATCAGGTCTGCTTTTCACCTGTCTAATGCATCGATTCAGATCCTGGATGTCCTGAATCTTTAGGCTCTTCAAACTTGCTGCTACTAGACTGGCGACTGCTGCAGCATCCGGTCTGCCTTCTTTGGCTGCCCACGTGAGGCTTCCTATCGCTGCTCTTGAGGCCTCCTTCTCATCTTCTGTGGCTGGTGCATCTGGGCAACTGGCTCTTCCCTTCTCAAGCTTGACTTCCTGCATCCTCTCAGTCACAAACTTGGTCATATCTATTTCGAAGCTCTTGTCTTTGTTCTGCCTGATCCTCCTTCCATTGAATGACGAGCCTTCTTCCTCATCCTCCAGCTTCACAAACTTTCCAAACTGGAAGCGTTGCTGCAACTGACTCATCATTTGGTGGAACTTCTCACTTCCAACGGCAAACAGATCATCGACTTCCACCACCAGTAAACCTCCCAAGCATCCTGGCTCATTGGAATCATACCATTTGAACACGCAAGGGTCTAGGGTGGACTGAACGAACTTCAACTCAGCCAATGCCTTCTTCAGCGTCTTGCGCCAATGGGCAGGCGCGTCGCCTAAGCCATATGCTCCAGCTAGGATTTCGATAAGCTGGTTGGGGTGGAGGTTTGATAAGCCTCCTTTGGGTTGCCTGCTGAACAACCTCCCAGCAGCTCTTCGCAAGGAGTCGCTTTGCATAAATGCATTCCTTAGATCTGCCACCAGAGCTGACCACTTCATCGATGCACCAATCTGTAGAACTACTGATAGGGTGGCTGTGGTGATCGTTGGTGCGTGCCTCATCAACTCCATCAAGTCGGGATCTCGATCCCCTCTGACACACCATCTTGATTTCCTCGTTGGTGGAGTTCCTGGTTGCTCTGAGGGCTTCCAACGGCGCACCATCCTCGAAGGGAGAATCCTTTCGACCAACCCTGCTTCTCGCAACTGATCTTCAACATCCTGCGATTCCTCCAGACTCATGGCGCGAACGGCTCCTGTGCTTTCCACTTTGGCCCATTCAGCTGCATCGGCAACTCGCCAAGCATCCCATTCTTCTTCAGGAATATCTTCTTCTTTGACCTCATCTGAACCTCTCTTGACCATGAGAGTGACTTCTGGGGGAACTTTCCTCAGCGAGAACTCTGTGTAGCCGGTCCACCATCTCTGTGGACCTATTTCGTGTTCACCATCTTTCTTTCCCATGCTACTCCTCCAGTTCTCCTTGGTGACTTTGACACTTCCGTCACCAAACTCTTTGTACGTCCTTCGTTCCGAGGTCAGAAACTTGGGGTGTATGGGACATCCTCTGCTCAGACTGGGAGTGAATCTGGTGGCTCGTTCAAGACCATGGTGTCTTCTGATGGTCTTCCTCTCCTCATCATATGTCCATAGATCCCTGTCTTCTTCATTCTCCTCAGCTTCTTCAGCTCCTGTTGTGGTGACTCCATCGGCAAGTGGCCTCCAGCGCACTTCTGGTCTTTCCTCATAGGGCCTCATTCTATCCTGCTGTCTCAACTGGACCGTGTTGGATCGCACAGGTCCAAACCTCTTTCCAGCAGGCATCTTGGGGGCGGTGCCATCAAGTCTTTCGCACTGTTCATGCGATGCTTCCATCTGACTTCTTACTGCTTCAGGTTCTTCCATAGGTTCTTCTCCAGTGCCATTGGTGGAACTCGAGCTTGAGCTTGAGCTGCTGCTGCTGCTTTCTCCAGGCTCATTCAGTCTTGGTCTTTGAGCTTCTCTCTCCTCATCCTCTGGTGGGGGTCTGGCAGCCTCCTGGGGGCCTGGTTGGTGGTCTGCAGCCTCCTCCCTCATCTCATCCTCCTCATCCTCAAGTGGTTTCTCCCATTGCGTGATGTCCTTGAAACCTCTCTTGCTTGGTCTCCTTGCCATCTCAATGCGAAGATCTTTGAACTCCTCTTCCAAGATGTTCAAGTTCACGCTTTCTTCGGAGGTTGCTTTCCTGAGTTGTTCCGTTGCGCACTTCCACATCTCTCCTCTAATGGATACCCACGCATTGCTTCCTTCCAACATCACCAGAGATCCTGGTCCTACCCAGGTTGGCTTCCGGCCTTCGACATCTTCGAAGTTCTCACCTCCTCTCTTTCTCTTCCGCTGAAGTGGAACTCGATACACATATACCACATCACCCACTTGAAGGTTGTGTGAGGTGCGGCTTCGTGCTTTCGATGCTCTGGCCAAAGCTGTGCTGGTGGTGTGCTTGATGAATGCTTGCATGGCCCGGTGTCTAATGTCTAGCAATCGTTGCATTTCCGAAGTCGAGGAGTGGACGATGAGCTTGGGGTCATACACATCATCTGAACCAAGACTTCCTGGAAGACGCAGATTGTATCCTATCTGGCGCTGTGCTGGGCTGAAGCCGCTTTGGTTGTACATGCGGTTCTTGGCTGCCTCAACTGCATGAATGCACAACTTCCACTCGCTCCAGGTAGTTGGTAAGATCTCCTCTCTGAGCTTTTCAAAGATCTCCTTGGCTAAACCGCCATGCCTCTCTGTCCTTCCCTGTTGCCACGGTGCCCGGGCTCCTATGGTCTTCAGCAAAGCTCCTGCCTGGGAGATCTTGTCTGTGAATTCGTTGCCGAATTCTCTTCCTTGATCTACCACCACCACTTCTGGAACACCGAACATGCGCCCCCATGTGCTGTAGAATCGTTCCCAGACATGACCTGACATCATGGATTCCAACGGCTCCAGAACTTGGTACCCTGTAGCCCAGTCAACCATATTGAGCACTGGATAAGTCTTTCGAACATCCAGGCCCGGGAAAAACACCACATCGACGCCTACGGTGCGTCCTGGCTCAAAGTTCTTGGGGAGCATCGCTGGCCTGGCAGGCTTGGGCTTCTTGTGTCTCTCGCAGGTGGGGCACTGAAACTCATCCTTCACGAACTTCCAGATCTCTGGCCTTGCCCTTGCCATCCTCAAGGCCCTTGCGAACTCCATCTTGCCTGGATGTCCCAAGTTGCTGTGAAGTCGTTGGATCATCGCCTTCTCACTTGAGGTCACTCCTCGAACTTCTCCCTGCTCGCCTATCTCCTCTTCCTCACTCATCGCTTCATCTTCTTCTTCATGCCCATGGGGGTGGGCTTGGCGGTCTTCCTCCTCCAGGGCTTCATCTAGTAGCTCTTCGAGGTCTTTCTCTTCTTCTTGGTGAGCCTCTCCTTCGACAGCCCACACCTTCGTGCCTCTTCTGGCCTGGAATTCCTCCTCTGCTCCTTGGATCATAGCTTCACAAAGTGGTTTGGGGTACTTCTGAGCGAGCTTGGCAATCCCTCCAATCAAAGGTTGATGAGAATGTCGACCCTGACATCTTTTGCTGAGCCGCTGTGCCAGGCTGGCACTGTTGACCATGAAGTCCGTTGGCTTCTTGTTTCTCACTCCTTTGACTGCCAGCCCATATTCGCACTGATCTGCACGAACCCTCTGAACTCCGGGGATCTTGAGCCTCTTCTCAACTTCTGGCTCCTGCCAAGATTTGGCAGTGGAGGGGTGTTCGAAGACTCCCAACTTCCCGCGGCGTGCTTGCCACTCAAATGCTCGCATGGCGAATTGAAGGTGCTCCCTGCCCTCTGCAATCTTCAGCCTCATTACATTCTTTCCACACTTCTCCAGGTTCAAATTCTGAAGTATGGAGAATGGTCCACAGGGAGGACTGATGACCAGCAAGTCTGGGTCGATCATCTTGAGCTCCCGCATCGCACGACGTTGATCTGCCCTGCGAGTGAAGTCATAGCCCGACTCGAGATCATAGGAGCCTCCATTGTGGTGACCTCGTTCTTCTGCCACTGGGCATACTCTTGGAGGCGAGTACAGTTCGGCAACCACCAGCTTCTGTACTCCTTTCTCTATACTCCTCCGGGTCTTCCTTGACATGGCCTTCTCCTTCCCTTCTTCAAACCATGCCTCCTCCCACATGCCTTCTTCAGAAAACATTCCGATAGCTTCTGAGTGGGACTCTTCAAAATTGGGCAAAATGCCTTGGTGAAACTGCCACGCTCCAGTGGCATCATCCTTCAACCAGAAATGCTCGGTGGTCTTCCGCTCATAGTCTGCTGCAGCTTGATCCTCAATCTGCATGGTGGCCCAACGATTCCATTGCTTCTGGTTCTTCAAAGTGCAGGCTCGAGGGGCATTAGTCGTCAACCACACCGTCATCTCTTCTTGGGTGAAACAAACTCCTGGACTCAGTTGCTGCCTGTGAATCCTGGATCGTTCTGAGCTGCGAACGCTTCCTCGTCCATCATCTGCTTCCTGAGCTGAACGGCCCTCATCATGGTCTGTTGCTGGAGCACGGGATCTTGGTACACTTGGCTCATCCGCTCCTCTCCAGCAATGGCGGTCAACCAGTACATCTGTTCCTTCATGTTCTCCACTTCTCCCAGATGTCTCACTGTGGCCTGCTTCATCAACTCCTCGTGGCGGGCTTCGGCTTCCTTCATCACTTGGGCCTTCCACTCCTCCTTCTCGAATTCCTCCTCCATCTCCATGGCCTGGGCCATGGCATCCTCCTTCTCTTGCAGCGCTTTCCGTTGAAGCCTCTTCGTCTCCTCCGGGTCCCACTGGAAGAAATCGCACACTCTTTGGGCGCACTTCCAAAACAGCCTCCCCTGTGTCGGCCCGTCTCTCTTCACAATCAACTGGACCGCTGGGTATCCACACTTGCATGTAAGGCTCCTCTCCGTGGGGGCTTCGCTCACAGCTGAGCTTGGAGGTGGCGTCATCGGGCACCTCAGGGACGGATTCTTGGGGGTCTTCGGAGAGCGTTGTGCTGCCTTGGGTGGAGGTGGCTCCATCACCAGTTCCTTGCTGGAGCTGGCCTTGGAATGGAAGTGGAACACTTTCCCGTTGATGTGGATCACCGGAGCCTTCTTCTGCACCTGCTCCATCACATAGGGATCCACTAGCCATCGAGAGTGGCACAGCTTGCACCATACTTCCCGTTGTCCTTGGTTTCCCGCTCCACACAGATCCATGGGGGGGTGTGCACATCTTCCGGGCTGATTCACTGGAGGTTCCTTGCACTTGCGTTGTCCCAAGTTGTTGCCACTCTTGATCATCTCGAAGTACACTTGCTCCTTGACTTGGAGGTCTGGGGATCGGGAGGCCCCGTGGAAGAAGTTCACCAAGCCCTTTGCAGCTTGGTCCTGCGGCAAGGAGTACTGTGAGCCAGGCATGGATCCAGCGTCTTCCCAGTCGCTGACCTTCTCTTGAAGGGCGGCCAATTGGATGATAACGCACACCTTGTCCATCAGAACCCGCCAATTTCTCCATGCTGCCTTTGGTCCTTCGACTGGCCTCCTGGTTGGGGGTCTCACAGCCTCCTCTTGTTGGCTTAGCTTCAGGGCGCGATTCAGCAGGTTCAGGGCCATGTGTGTTGCTTCGGGTGCTCGTGAGGTTGCACATGAACGTCTGTGAGCTCGAAACGGCTGTCGTCCAAAACTGAAACTCACTGGCATGTCGTGGGGCTTGCTCTGGCATGCGCCATCCATCTCTTGCGAACTGCATGACATCAACTCCAACATGCCCAGTGGGAAGTGTGGTCATGGAACATCTCGCGTTGAACCGCTTCAAGTGCAACATTCCCTCACTCACATCCACCATAGCACCAACCTCCCTGAGAAATTTCACTGAAAGAAGTAGGGGAACCGGATCTTCCACAACCGTTACCTCAATCAAGCCATTAACACCTGCGACTCCGATGGGGACTTCAGCAACACCACATACAGATGCCTCTCCTCCAATTCCTCTAGCATGAGCCTTTTTGTCCAGCCACTTCACACGCAACCCATGCCCTGAGAGCGCCTTCTCCAGCTCTCGAAGTCTTGGCATGCCCACGAGGCCACCCTGGGCGGCGGTGTCGACGATGCCAAGTTCCGGGGACTTGTTCGATTCCTTCTCAAGGTAAACCGCATCTTGAGGGGGATCTCTCAGAAATTGACCAAGGGTGACTTGAAAGTGAGTGCCCTCCACTTCACTGACCTCGAAGAAACCTGACTTCGCTGTGCCTCCATCACTTGCACTTGCAGAGCTCCTTTTTCCTCGGCCATCAGGCTCATTGACACACTCCTTCGCCCAGTGGCCGACTTGACCACATCGAGCGCACTTCGTTCGAAGCTTCAAAAGATCTATGTGGATCTTTGTGGCACCACCCTTGCCACTGAACTTGATGGACTGGAGCGTCTTCCCTTTGGAACTGCCTTTCTCATAGCTGCTTCGACCACCACCCGAAGATCCCTTGGGTCCATAGAATCCTCTGCCTTTCTTCTGATCTTTGATGGCTCTGCGAACTTGCTGATACGTTGCCAGTGCTTCTTGGACTTCATGCTCCTCGTAGATCTGCTGGAGATCGGACTCTCCGATGTACACATACTCTTCGCTGCTTTCCTCACTGCCATCGTCCGGAAACTCATCATCTTCATCTCCGAAAGCTGCATAGGTCTTGTGGCCCTTTTCCGAAGTGACCTTGTCAAGCTTCCGGAACGCTTTGATCATCTCTGTCCTCTCATACTTGCCCTGAGACCACGTGACCACCTGGTCTTCTTGAGCTTGACTAAGATTTGCTTGCCTGAACATGATGTAGCCCTTCACATTGTCGGCCAATGTGACTCCCTCGGCAGCCAGCTCACGGAAAGCACTCTCCTGTCTGAGGACATACTCATTGAAACCCTCCTTGTTCTTGCGGGCCTCCCCATACACTGCCTTCTCGAACGCCTTGGGGAGACTAGATTCCAAGTGGGGTTGGTAGTACTCTTTCAACTTTGCCAGGATAGCATCGGCACCCTTCTCAGACAGCAGCTCATCCAGCTCGATCTCCTCGCAGACGGACTTTGCAGCTCCTGACAGGACACGAAGCAGTTTGGCACCATGCTTCTTCTTAGGGACGTCGGTTTCATGTTGCCAGATCTTCATCTCTCTGACAAAACTCTTGAACTTGCTCACATCGCCATTGAAGGCCGGGGGTGGATCTTTATCTTTCCATGGTGCAGCATCGGCAGCCCCATTCGCAGTCTCCATTAGCCCACTTCAGGGCTCCGCTACCACTGTGATTTCACAGTGGCAGCAAAGCAACTCTCGCACCTTTTCGATGGGAATGCCCCTCGAGCCATGTGGCTCTGATGTCGTCCGTGGTGTCACATGGTCTTTACAGTGTGACTTCGTGGTGTCCCATGTCATCCATGCACCCTACCTTCACTGCACATGTTTGGAAGCAAGTGGTTTCCCCTTCACAGTCAGGGAAGAAACTAGCGGCATCAGTAAAGTGAAAACAGTAAAAACAACGATTTCTGGATGTGAGCGTCTGTCCGAAACCAGCAACAGGCTGCCACATCATGCCATCTGAATCCATCTGGGTTGCAACCTGTGGAAGTATCTTTTCAGTTGAGCTTGTGCAAACCATTGCGCGACTGAGACCGGGACCTCGTGGAAGCATCAAAGTCGCTAAAACCTGAGATTTCTGTAAGGACAAGAAGTGGATCATGGAAATACAAGCGCCAATGCAGCAATACGCAGCGCACCTGCTGCGGCAGGACTCACCTGGTATCCAAGCAGCAACTGATGCATGTCGAGCGCAGGTGGGCTTATTCGGAGCTCCACTGGACCTGCCTCCATGAGCAGTGCTTGAATCACTTGGTGAGAGCCTCAGCCACTGTCGTGACACATGAATCACCCTGAAACATCATTCACCATTGAATCTCACCATTGAATCGACATGAATCGACCAATATAAAAATGACGAAAGTATGGAACCATCGCATTTCCGTAACGGTTGCACTTCAACACCTAGCTGCTTAGCTCCCCACTCAAGCACCTCACCGCGGTCAAGACCAGTCCTGCCAGGAGCCATCCAATTGCAACACCTTGGAACGCACGAAGCTCGGCTCGGATGCTCGGCTCTCCTGGGCAAGAACTCGCCTCCCAGGAGCTTCGCT
>VSDK01016537.1:181550-209175 GCA_009767595.1 Symbiodinium kawagutii | reverse complement strand
TCCGGGTGCAAGCAAGGGTCGCGGCCGTGATAAAGACCCAGGCACTTTGCACAAAACACGTAGTCGCACCGACTGCATCGCGCAACAGGGGGAACCCCATCCGAGTCATCTTGGTCTGGCAGCACCGGCATCTGGCGTCCTCCTTCTTCACAACGTGGGCAAAACACAACACCCTTGAGCTCCGACATCAGAACACGCTGAAGCTTTAAAGAGTGCCACCGCTCATACCGCTGTTCATCTAAAACTTCACCAAGCGCAAAAGCCGAAATCTCAGCTCTACAGGAGGGTTCCGGACACAAAAGTTCAGAAATTGTGCCCTCACCGACATGGAGCTCCGCCATCACAGTAACACAAGACTTGCAGAATGCATGCGGGCACTCGCCCAAGTGAACAAATTGAGAGCCTGGGTATTCGGAGAAACAAATGTTGCATAGTTGCTGCTGTTGTTTCCAAAGATCCAGGGCCCTGCGTTTGTCGTAGAGGGCCAAATCCAAGAGGCTCTTCATAGCGTTCTCACATTCAGCACGAGCCCGTGGATCAACTCCATCTGGTTGGTCAAGCACTTGCAGCAGCAAAGCAGGAACCTTTGCCGAGCCGTGGAAAGCTTCGGACACTTCATAGCGCAAAGCTTCTGCCCAAGTGAAAATGATGGGAGATCCTTCGGCTTCCTGCCATTTCTGGTCCAAACTTCTGCAAAGCTCAGACAGGATCGCTGAATCCAACCAGGAGCTCGCAAGCTGGAATTCTGGCGCTGAGGATTCTGGATAGTCGGCCGGGAGATTCAAATGCAGCCGCAACGGTGGCAAGTGGCTCACCTCGGCTTGTGCACGAGAAGCCCTGCCGCTTTCAGATCGAGTCAGCGCTGGAGGTGCCTTTGGAGGATCTCCTCCTTCAACCTTCCTCTTGGCAAGTTCCATGATGTCAGTCGAGCTTGGCGCTGCATAACCTTCAGATTCAGGTACTTCAGCTGGATTGACATCTGCTTGGATGAGCACTTTGCCTTCCGGAAGCTCAGGATGAATGTAAAGCACCAAGGCCACCAGACCTTCATCATCGCACAAGATCTCGACCTCGTCATAAATGGCTTTCAAGGCTTCCACCTCATCAAGCTGCTCGCTGTAGCACCCGACATGGCTCATTTGAACACTGTGACCTGAGCTTCATGAGCTCAAGCACGTCGAAAACTCAAGGCTTGCAAGGTGTAGGATTCATATGGATCAGTGGCATCTACATATCTATCCATCCATCTATCTATCTATCTATTTGTCTATCTATCTATCAACGAATATCGATATCAACATTCAAGATTGGAAAATGTTACTCTCAAGATGTTGACCAGGGATGTGGGGCTTGTGTAGTACAAGCTTCCAACATCTTGAAACCAGAGAGGGATGTACTGCTATCAGCCTCTCCTTCTTTACCAGCATATCAACCCTTGAAAAGATATGAAAACATTATGGCATGCTGTGCTGGACCCAATTTCCTTCCACCGTAGTGGTTTAAGTGAAGCAAACTTCAACCATGAGCCGAGTCGAGTAAACCACCGAAGACGCAACTTGAACGATTCGTTGAAGGCATCAACTTGATCAGCTGAGGTCACAGGGTCACATGAGAGCAGCTGGGCGTTGAAAAACTCGTGATGTTTCAGGTTCAAATACATTCAACATCATTCAACACATTCAGACCATGCGCCTTTGCCAACCACAAGGTGGCTGGTATGCAAATATGGCTGCTGCTAGGGTCGGTGGCCTGCGAAGATCTGACTGCTGAGGACCTTGGCAACAGCTGGAGCTTGATCCTTGCCATTTGGATCACTCTGTCGCAGATTTTTCGCATCCCACAACGGTCTTTTTTGATTTGCCTTTTTGAATCTTTTTGATTTGCCTTCACTTCTAAGCTGCAAGCTGTGAACTCCTCACATCTTCATTTTCGCTCCACCAGCCTCACCGTATCTCACTGTGCGCGGCGCATAGATCTGATCCCATGCCACATCAACTGTCTGGGAACCCACACGGCCAGACACCTGAGCGGTGCAACCATCGCGACCGAAGATGTTCAAGCACGGAAAAGAGGGAAAGTTGTAGAAAGGCTTGGCACTTGCGACTCTAGGTGAAGAATAGTGAATGAATATATATATATATATATATAGAATCAAATTAAAAAAAAAAAAAAAGAACAGCTGTAGTGCACAAGATCGGAACTAAGGACACGAAAGAACAGAATCAGATCAGAGCAAAACAAAGTAAACAAAGAAGGCAAAATAAGATAGGTCCTACTATCCTACCTGGCAATGCTTGCCCGAAGTGCCTAAACATGTCTGAACCCCTTCAAATCACGACGTGTCTGTGCCTTGAAAATATTACCGACACCGGGAGCCCCCTGAAACCCATTGAAACCCTGTACGTCCACAAGCTGAAGAATCAAAGATGTAAAGTAACCCACCCTCCCTGCCAAAGAAAAGCTCCGCTAAAGCAAGGAGACTTTAAATGAATTTCGCTAGCAAATGCTGCCTTTCAGGACATGTTGAGGGAAACTTGTCAAGCCAATAGGGGACCAGCTGCTTCGCATCTTTGCCGGCTCGATTCAAACACGCTCCGCCTTGGAGAGTGACGTGAAGCTGTGGCACGTGTAGAACTGGGCACGATCTCACATCTTGCGGCATTCGCAAGCTAAGAGCCGCGACTTTTTGTGAGCATTGCGAAAGCATATATCCTGCGAACAGTTGAAGGCCAAACCAGCAACTAGATCAACTTGCTAGATATCATCTAAATACCCTTTGCTCCACAGTCGTGCACTTCTCTCTTGCCAAGTTGCCTCATGGATGGGCAAGCGAGAGGCTCGAAAACGGCGGCCGCAAGAGCTACACGACCTTCAGACTGCCAAGGTTCCAAAACCGGACTCAGAAAGGTGCGAGTTGCCCCTTCAAATTACACTTTAGAATGGCGAGATGGCAGCTAGAGGGGGTTGAGTCTCATTGTGTGACATGGACTTAAGAGATCTTAGATCAGAGATCTTAAGACTTAAGGCAGGGCAGGCCCCCTCCCAGCACAGCGGTGTACTGAGCTTCCTGGCCGCAGTGGCACCTGCACCTGCGCTGAAAGGAGCGATCACGGGCCAGGTCAGTAGTGAATAGATTGAATAGATAGACTTAGGCTGAAGAAGATACAAGACAGTCGGTCAGTTCAATCCAGTTCTGTTGTCATTTCAAACGGCAAGGGGAAGAATTCAACCTTGCATTGAGTTTTAAGGATTTTTGTCGGTGTCAACTTGGATGCAAACTGATGGGCGTACCAATTCTACCATCTGGTATACTTCTTGGAGTTGACACGTCAACTTTAGGCGCCTCAGGCTCTGGAGGTGGTTTCTTGGGTTCGCATGGCGTAGGCCCTGGAGATGTGAGAGCTGGCGAAATCCTGGCAGGTGTCTCTCCTGGTGTCTCTCCTGGAGTCTCTCCATCACGGTCGCTTCTGAAGCGGTGCGTTGAGCCCGCAGTCGTTCCAGACCCAAGAGTTGGTGAAGCTTCGCCTCCAAATATCCCAGGTGTCCATGTGTGGATCGCATCCATGGACCCTCGCTTTCTTGGAGATGGAGTTCTGAGAGGTGGGCCAAGCCTTCCAAGGTCGCCGAGCTGTGCCCCAGAATCCAATGAGTCCAAGGAGTCCAAGGAGCAATGGCTCAAGAAGCGTGCGATCTCCTCCTCATACTCTGAGCAGCTTGGCTTCGTTTGAAGCTGCGATGGCAGCTTCGTTGCATGAGCTTCGTTTTGCTCCAGGTGTTGAGCCTGAGCAGCTTGACTTCTCCCTGGGCCAAAGATTTGGATGTTCGGTGCTGCTGGCCATGGGAATGGCGGGATGCGCTGGGCTGAACCTGAAGCTGAAGGAGGCAGCTTCAGGTCAGGTGAGGCCGCCCACGCAGGTGGACTGTTCACCAACAGCCTCTTCCAAGCGCCTTGCAGGCTTTGATCTGGCGAACCACCTGGACCTGTTCCAACATGTGGTGCTGGCGAGGCCAAAAGTGGCATGTCCTCGCCCTGCGCAGGTGCCCCAGCCATGACATCGGAAGCGGTGCAGTTCTAAAGCGGTCGAGTCTGTGCTATGTCATATGTACCGTCAGTTGTGGGTAGAAAGCAAGATATTGTATAAACATATATAAACTTATTGGTATTAAACTTATTAGAGGCAACATGAGCCAACATGGACCTTCCAAGCCTGTGGCTACAAATTCGCGACTGTTCAAACAAAGATATGGCTCAGAGCCTGGTTGAAATGGAATGTGCATCCATGACCGGCATCGAAAAAGCCATGAGCTTTGCGTGTGTGAAGCCATGTCCCCGCCCTCTTTGGGCTAGAAGGCATCGGAGAAAGGGAAGCACCATATGCGAGATGTGCCTTTGACTTTGCAACATGTCAGAACCCTGCTGCAGAAAATCGCCTTGGGAGAAAATACAGGACACCAGAACTTTGCCGAGCGCATTTTTTGTCATCTTCAGCATGTCGTGGTGTTTCAGTCTCAAATGGTGGTGACACGTCACAAGTCATTGCCGAGTACAAGGTGGCAAGGTCACAGAACCCAAATGCAGGATACGATGACGACGTCATAAATGGAGCCGCACGCCGTGATCCAATGCACCACAGTGCCAACCTTCATCTGGCGCTTTGGCATTTCTCTGCTGAAATGGCGACCTCACTGGCAGATGCTGGGAGTTTGATGGTGCTGATGCCCAAGTAATCCACATATGTTTACAAAATGTGCCACACAAGCAAAAAGGGTGTAACACAACAATGGTCTAGTTGCCGCAGCCTTAACCCGTCTGCACTGAACCAATTGAAAATCTGAAAGCCCGCGGCATCAAGGAGATCAATTGTCCACCACATGTGACCGCTGCATCCCCAACCAAAGAGCCCGGCAAAAAAAACTGTCTGCTTTGGTGTGATTTGTTCCTGCGTAACCCACCAGACCTGGTCAACTTCCGGAAGCCAGTCATCAGCCAAGGTGCCCCATGTGCCCGGAAGAACTGGAGGCTGTAGCTTTCACTGGCAGACATCGCATTCGCGTTCGCTTAGGGCATACAGTAAGTTGCCTCAGTTGGATTCAGATCCACGAAACTGCCTGGCATTAATACATTCGCCAAATACGCAAGAATCCAACTGTGGCATGGTTCAGGTTTGCGGCAAGTGGTGATGTAGGGATTAGAATGCCTGGATCTGGATTGTTGCACTGGACGCGCACAAGACTTTTCGTCATTTCTCCATCGCGCATCGTGGCACGTTGGCCTTGATGTGTTTCGGCATTAACTGGCCCCTCGCTCACAAATCCCCTGAGCCAATGAATATGACAGCAAAGACATGCTTTAAAGATCTTTAAAGAGAAAATCGAAGCTAAACCAATGAAGCAATAAGGATTAACAAAACGCGCCAAACAGCGATGGGAAGATCGGGCAGCGCCTCTTTGGTCAAGCGGAAGCCCTGAAGGCCTAGGCAAACAGCGGCTCGTTGGTTCCTTCGGTTCGTTCCTTCCCACCTCCGTTGGAAACTCAGGTCCCGTCAGTGATCACACTTGGCTGGGCCGGCTTTGCTGCACAAATTGCAACGATCCGCGCAAGCTCGGCACCTGATCTGGGAGATTTTGCGTTCAGAAATCGATCTGGCGAGTTGGATCAAGGTTTTACACAACTGACAATGGGGGACAATCATAGGGAAAACAATGATTAGTGATGAGGGAACCCGTCTGCTATTTCTCTGCTGAGGCACTGCCCTTGGATTGACACAAAGCCTGCTTGGCAAACTTTGCAGTCGTTGATTGCATCGCAAGTCTTGCAAAATTCGCCACAATCTTGACATAGACCTGGCAGCAACATCACACCAGTCAAGACCAGAAGGTCTAGACAATCTTGCAAACACAATGGTCACGCACAACACAGCTAGGCACATGTGTGATCATGTGCCCGCCCCCAATCCCAAAAAAAAAGAAAAGTTGATGAAATGACTAGCCCGGCGAGGGTGACCCCGGGACATGCCCTGATTCCGCAACAGGCGTCCGCATATGACTTGGCAACTTGGCCCTGCAGCCTTGTCTCCAGTGAACCCTAGGGTACGGCCAAGGTTTTTAGCAAGCAAAATTTGGTTGAATACCAGGCCCTGACATCAAAAGTCAAGAAAATATATCCAGTGGCTTGACCCCAAGACTCAAAGGGATTTTCACCTGGGGGCTAAGCAATCCTGAGGAGATGGGAAAACGCCACACCCGCAAGTGAAAAGAAAAGACTGGCAAGGTTGGATCAATAGAACATTGGCCGGAATGTCTGAGGTCTGAGGTTTACCAAGCGATCCAAAATGAACATAATTCTTGTGGTGGCATCCAAGGATGAAAACCAGAGAGCCCAAGGCACATATATCATATATTCGTACCGTATCCTTTGCCCAAAGGTGAATATGTTTTGAGGAGAAATCAAATGATATCTAGCTAAAGGATCATATGTGTACAAGTACATGTGCATGGGCCCTCTCAGGCACACACACACACACCTACCCTCACAAAAAATATCTTGTCACGTGACCGCTGTCTACTGTTCATTGTCTTGACGTTCTGTGGCCCATGCTCTTCAAAAGACACCGGTAGGAAAACTCCTATGTGTGCAAGGTAAGCAACGATATTTTCCAAAAAATGACCTCGGATTAAAGTCGATAGCGCAATGTAAACAATAGATCAACCTATGGGAGCAACCCAAAACGACGGCTCGATAAGATTCTTACGGAACAAATTGAGAGAGAAGAGGACTGGATATTTTTTGGTCTGGAGACGTCCAATCTAATCCAGGAGCCTCAAACGGGGATCCTTTAGCTTAAATCCGGTGGCTGAACGTCTATCTGAAAGTATGATGACCAACCTAGAATGGATGAAACCCACAAGATCCAACCTCATGTGGGGGCGGAAATTTGCAAAGGAACAACTGGATGAAAACTAAAGGACAAAACGTTTGTGATACATAATTTGTATGGTAGAAACCCTGGATGAAAACAATCTCACCCCAGTTTCCGTCATGCTCTGGCCTTTTTTTGGCTACTGACTGGGTCCTGAGAAACTGGATGAAACTGATCCGAACCCTCTGGCAGCCAAAACCCCAGACATGCCCTGCCTTCAGGCGTCACGCCAAAGCCGTCTTGGCCTCGGAACTGGCAGGGTGCAGCATGCATCTTAGGTACCCGCAGAGGAGCGCAACGTCATCACAGTCATCAGCAACCCGTCCGAATGCCATGGAGAGCATGTGCCATACATTGCTATACATACTGGCTAGAATCATCTCGTTTCCATTGTGTATCATGTTGTGTGTGTGTGTTGCTGCTTCCGTGGGTGCATGCGATGCTCGAAAGGTTGCCTCGCAGTCAAAAGTCTTTGTACCACAAGAAATCAATCTAGTCTACAATGCACCGGTGGGTGCATCAGCACGTCTGTGTCTGCCTCTGTGTGTGTACCAATGATCATGAACCTCTCCGAGTAGATTGAATAAAAGCAGGCCTCATACTGCGCGCACGACTTTGCTAGCCTATCCCCATGTGTAACGAAGCGCGGTTCTGGATGGGACTGCTTTACCCGGCCATTGTTTTGGCCCCCAAAGCCCCCACCGCTGCTTGAGAAGTTGCCTTTATTGTTGCAGTTTTTCTTGCAGGGGTCATGTCCGTACACATGGTGAAAATTGGCCTAGGTCATAGGCCCACACTCGGTGAACAACGTTGGTAGTTAACAACGCTCTAAGGGTAGCTTTATCACCATGTTTTTGTCTGATCTTGGGTCCGTACATTCAGTGCACCGCCGTTGGTCTCCATTGCACTTGAGACAGTTTTCCACCTGACGGGACCCAATGAGGTTGGCTGCTTGGCATCCTATGGCATCCTAAACCATCCCGTGGCTACAAAGGCTTCCACTAGGCTTCCACTAGGCTTCCACTAGGCTTCCACTAGGCTCCCACTAGGCTTCCACTAGGCTTCCGCTAGGACAATGTTTCCACTTCATTCGTTCATTCCAGTTTCAGCCCTGTGTCTCTCTTTGTTCCGAAGCCGTCCCAAGTAGGCCCAGCCCACTATCACGGCCAGATCTCCACAGAGAACCACCCAGCGCACCTCACAGGTATCACACCTCAGGTGGTCTCTGGCTCCCGGTTCAGAGATCCGAGAGAACCAACTGTCAGATTCCAGTTCTTTCTATCCTTTGTGTTAAGGATATTCGAGGCATTTGGGTTAAGATGATCTTGTACAAATGTTTTAGGATGTTTTAGGTGCTTTATGGTTTTGAAACTGATTGAGGTGTTTAATCTATTTTTGGCTCGTATTTCAAGTCCTGCTGAGTTACCAAAGTCAGAAGACCACACTGAGGACAGGGCTTCCTGGTCAACGGGTTCAAGCCCCAGCCAGCATAGCAGTGGTCACAGCTGTCCTCCCCTGTGACCCTCAGGCCCCGAAGATGTTGGAACGATAATCACATCGCTGCACATTGAAAGATGTTGAAAGTAGAGCTGTCCAACTCAAACACTCTGAAGCGCGAACGAGCAGTTGCGACAATGAGGAACACAACGAGCACAGTGCCCTTGCTTCCAGACCTTCCGGGCCGGTGCACACCCGCAGACACACGACCGCTAAACAGAACTTTGAAACGCGCCGACCAGACGGGACTTCCCCTCTAAGCCCTTCACATACCCCGGCTCGCACTTCTTGCATTCTGTGTGGGAACGGGAGCAAATGCGGCAGCCAGGAGCACCTTCGCATCAAAGCTTTGGTTTGGGCCCCGCAGCTCAAACGAGTTCTCACGGGCACTGTCTCTGCCTAAGGCCGCCACATTTAATGCACGTGGCATTCGCCGCCGGGCCCCATCCATCTTCACACTCGTCACAACCACCTTTTTCATAGCACCTAACGCGCAAGGCCGTAAGGGCACAACTCTTCCAAGCAAGAAAGCTAGGTCTTTCCATCTCCCCACAAGTGTTTGATTCATGTTCTTGATGTTCTCAGACCATCTTGGAGCTTCAATGGCTACATTGTTTCATGCTCCCAGTCCGCCCGAACCACACCTGCAATGAGCACCGGCCTGGGAGTGGCAGGGGATGGTGATCTTGGGCCCGATGGAGTGCCAAGTCCCACGTCCCACCATCGACCCTCCCTGGGTTCAACTGAGTTCCTTGCACATTGCTGGCATGTACCTGATCAAACCACAAGGGCCGATTCCTGCCCGCCACCACAGTGCCAAATAACGAATTCCAAGCGCTTCACCGTTGGAATCCAGACCAAGCCCCGGCATACAAAGAACACAGCTGCCCAAGTCCTCCACACTGAACAATCGACATCGCTCGGACATGTGTGGAAACGTAGCTGGATGCAAGAGATTGTGAGCACATGTATGTGGCCAAAATGATCGACTTGATCTTCCAGTAATGCTAACCTATGAATCACAAACCCCATGTTGTTATTTATAGGTTGACATGGTTCCGCCATACGACCACGGTATGAAACCATGCAATTGGGTGCCGTCCTCGTTGCAATCCCTGCAGTCTTTGACCTTGCAGGGAAGGCACCTCCGGAGCACGCGGGTCACAGGAACTTCATCGGCGATGCATGAAGCCGCCCCTACACTGTGCATTGGGGTCGAAGTCCCAAAAGTTGCATAAGCTTTACAAAGTTGCGAAGAAGCACTTCCTTCAATTCGTGTATAGAAAAAAGGTGGAACAAGATTTAGCTACTTTTGTTCGGAAATGTTAGAGACAATCTTGATCATAGGGTGATCATGTTCATATCCCGCTGTCTATGATGTTTTACGACTAAGGTAGTGAACCAGATGTCATGCGAATCATGCATCCGCCGTGTAGCTGCATGCCCGCTCATGCAGGCCTATTCACCTCGTCAACTGACGCTATACTCTACTTGTTTCACAAGCTGGGGCTGAGTGAAACAACTGACACCAAGCAATGATGTATGGAGCATGCATGGAAATTCCACCAATCTCTCTGCTGCAAACATCTCCATACCAGCTCCTTTGCCCAGCTGGAAAGGCCTTCCAGCTTGATGACCAAAGCCACGCTTACAGCCGCCATAGTCACATTTGATGGACTCCTCCGAAAAGGCCCGACATGGCCAGGCATCCCCAGCATACAGGAGGCGTTGGCACAAAAACAATCCAAGCACTTCTTGAAAGTTACCAGGCATAGGCTTCCATTTACACTACGTCACCGCTGCAGTGGCGGCATGTCACAGGGATCATCCCCACCCCTTCCGGCCGTCCGAGTCGGTCATATTGATGGCCCCGAAATCCAAAGGTGTCGCACTAAACTCGCAACTTTCACCTCCGACGTGCTGTCTAGCGGTGAGTCCCTTGCTAAAGACGTCTCGTTTTCCAAGCAGATGCTTCATGATCTTCATGATTGATGATGGCTAGTGGAAGATAATGAAAGTAATGGATGAACGTAGATGATACTACTGTGTACTACTATGCTGACTTGGTATGCTGAGTCTCTGCAAGTGCGACGGCAAAGCCAAGTGGCAGTTCTCGACACAAGGGTAGCACCGCCCTTGGTGGTAGTGAGTGCCTGAGACTTCGGCTCCACCGGGCGTATTACATCGTTTCTTTGTAAACGATGGGGTGACTGACTACTGATTTCTGCTTGAACCTTCAACCTTCATCTGTTTTCTCAAGACATCTCGTTCCTATCATCCCCGCATGGCCACTTGAGATTTACGGTAGACTTAAAACTTTAGATCTTCCTTGTCAGGTGGAGAGGCGCGGTGTCCACTATAGCGGCAACGACCATGCAAATGGATGCGGCAATGTATATGACGGATTGTTACTGATAGGATCTGATAAGTAATTGAACATAAATCAACATACTTAACATCAAACGAATGGCCGCAAGAAGTTGTGGTAGCCAGTTGGGCAAGCACAACAACCAGCGGCCTGCAATGCACCGGCCCGGGTCGCAGAAACGAGCGCCCGCAAATTCGCAAGACTCGCAAAAGGATGCGCAAGCAGGGATGAGCCTCACCAGAAAAACCAATGATTCAAAATTATTCAAATGGTTCAAATGGCTCCATTATACGAGATGAGCCTCACCATTATACAAGAGGCTCCATTAAACCAATGATTCAAACTGATTAAAGAAAAGGCTCCACTAAACTAATGATTCAAATGCTCAAAGGCTCTCTCCAGTGAAGCCCTCGCCGAACGCTGAGGTTCCAACAAGCTTCCCATTGCCGGATTGCCTGCCAAAGCTCGGCCTGCAACATGCGGTCACAACATGTCACAACGGCATCCGGGGCATCCACTCTGATCTGCACTGTTGCCAAGACGGTTGCTACCGAGGTGTCGGCTTGTTGGATTTTGGGCCGTGACGAAGACCGTGTAAGTCGTCGGATATTCGGCCTTTCCGCTCCAAAATGCACCAAAACCCTGAAATTCACACGCAAAAGGATACAAAAGCATACAAATGGCATCCCTTTTGCTGCCAGGAAAAACGCAATGCAGATGCAACCATTGGGTGATGTGATGATGGCTGCATGTGATGACCTGAATGCCACCGATTTGGAAGCTCGCTTCAAAGGGCTCTGTGGTTTTGTACATCCCCCCCTGCCACTCGACCATCATGCCTTCTAACATAACCCTTGACACAGTCCAAGAAGTCAAAAGTCCTGCTTCAGCAGTGTCTTGTAGGGAGACGCTGCCCCCTCCGGATGATTCAACTCCAACCAGTGGTACGATTGACTCCTCAAACATCTCATGCGTCTTTGAACTGACTGCTGAGGAACTTCTGACTAGCAATGATATTCAAGATGTGATATATATCATACAGAGCTGATATATATATATATATATATATGAGTGCGTGTGTGTGTGTGTGTATGTGCATGTGTGCCTTCAATATAATATGCACATATATGCACATATAAATATATTACATTCATGTTGATGAAGACCAAAAAAAAGACTAAAGAGATCTAAAGAGTGTCCTGGTGGTCTCAGCACCTGAGTGTTCAACATTCAGCGGCAGCTGAGCGACGTCGCCACTGCACGAAACTCAGGCGAAGGCTGCCAGATCGGAAGGCAGCATTGTTGTTCGCATCTGTGCCTTGCAACACCTGCAGTTTGCGACATATGCAGACACCATCAGACACCTCACTCAAAATGAATCAGCACGGCTCATGGCTCCCCTGCTGATGTGAAATCACAAGCACATCCAGCAGCATTTGTAGATCATTGATGATCATTTTGGGTCATGGAGGCACCTGCAGCGAAGAGGGTGTCATAGGTTCTGCTTGCGACTCCAGGGCTATCCAGTACAAACCTGGGCACCAGGATGCACCCAACTTTGCAGATGAGGGGAAGGAAGGAAAGGCAGCCCCTGAGCTCAGTGGTTAAGGAAAGGTTTGTAGAAACGAAGGCCTATGGTGTGGGGCAGTCATCAGTTTGTTCTTAGTAACCTACCGTCAAAATCAAGACGATCGCATGCAAATCACTCACCTGACTCCCCTTTTGAATTATACAAGCCCCAATCCATTCCGCGCAGAATAATTCACAAAAGACGAGAAAATAAAGTGCTAGATGTACTACAATCACCTGTATGATCACCCACCCAAATTGCTCTGCCCAGTCCCAAAACTCCCAAAACCCAAAAAAAGAGGGTTTCAACCATGAGAAGCTCAGAAGCACTATGTTTTCCAATTTTGCTGCACTTCTTTTCCAAGACTATGATATTAGTCCGGTTCCTTGCACGACATGAGCAAAAACATGATATAATATTGCAATGGCTTTTTGCATGTCCCATGAACTTTTCAGCCACTCCTTTTGCAACTTGTGTCCAGCAAGGTTTCTTATTTCAACTCATGTGCCAAAACACCGCCGGTACTTGTGTGGCTTCTGCCTGGCCGAAACATCGACCGGGCTCATGCACCCCTGCATTTGACGGGAAACCCCTACAAACGCCTTTGGATCGAAAAACGCCGAGAAAAAACAATTCCAGGCATAAGCTCCAAGCACAGCATGTTCTACGTTTTCGCACACCGTCTCAAAGCTGGGTGCCAGATTTTGTGCGCCTCATGCGCAAAAACATCCCTATTTGTGTCGTTTCGCGTCACCGGGAATATCACAAAAACGCCTGTGACACATCAAAACCGTTTTTAATTTCAGCATTTCCTGCAAGACCCTCTCCAAACAAAGCCGAAAGAAAACAAACATGAAAAATATGCCAGCCCCCGAAATGTTGTTGTTGTTTTCCGTGCAAATCCCCATTCTATTCTATTCTGCACTCCCGATTGCTCACACGCACGCACACACTCTGGAAGAACTTTGTGATACCAAAACTCAGCACCGACTTTCAGGCTGGCTTTCGCAACACACAAGTACTTTATATCATGATTGCACGATAAAGTGTAGAATATCAAGAGTTCTAGCTGATCAAGCATGCACTATCACGCATGAGCTACACAGCTCCTGAACTGAAAAGGCCCAAGGAGGAAGCGAGGAGCGACAGGCACATCCTGAGGCGTGATGCTGTCCCAGCAGTATCACTTGAAGGATGGTGGAACGTGGCTTGGACTGACAATTTTCCTAATACTCACTCAACAAATGATTTAAATGTCTCTTCGTCTGAGTGGCTCCCTACCAGTGGTTTACCCATGACCCATGTGTCTACCCATGTATCTTGGCACCTCCTGGGTTGGATCGATTGCAGCCAGCAGCAGCACGGAGACATTGGCCGCTACTCCTTCGCCTGGACCCACGATCCAACAGGATACCAACACGATCCAACAGATCATCCACAGCAGATGGTGGTAGCACGCGCCTTTCAAGTGTTCAAGCCTGTCAGGATTTTGGAACGCCAGAGGGTCAAGTCTTCCTTTCATTTCCTTTTCCTTGAAGCTTGAAGCATTTTCATCTACCTACACTGATTTCAAACTTCAAGAAGGCAGCGCAGGCCTCAAGATTGGTGGACAGCAGCCCCCAATATGGATCATTTTTGGTGCGTGTACATTGTCCACCCGTCCGAACCTTCAAGCCAAAGCTCAGAGCAGATCACATCTGACAGGGTCCGCTGGAGATTGAGGTTTCGACGCCAACAGAGTCAACGGAGTGGTGTTGAAGTACAGGGAAATTGCCCCAGATAAAAAGATCAAAGCCACCTGAGTGATGACAGTACCAAACCACCTGATGGTGTATAAGTTTCACGTAGGTGCTGCATAAGTTTCAAAACCTTTGATTTGGATATTTGAGCGCCTAAATATGCTGAAGACCACTTAGCCGGACACTGGCAGGATCAGGAAAATTGTGCGGATGGAAATGCCTTTGATCCGTTCCCGATGCCTGACTCATGTTCTTGAAAGAAAGAATTGGAGACAATCTCCGAAGCATAACCACTTCAAAAAAGTGGCGCCTTTGTCTGAAGGCCTCAAGCCTTCCAGGATCCACTGCCACATGGAAGTCCAGGCGGATCATGCCATTCACGAACCTGCACAGCTCTGGTCTCTCTGTCCCCTCGCGGGATTGAAAAAACTATAGCAGCCAGCGCCGGTCTCAAGACAATTGAGGCCGTCTCTTAGCAGCGAGGTTGTCCATGTCCACAATGATGAACACACTGAAGATCTTCAGGAAACATCCGACCTCATTGGTATTCCAAATGCTGTTGTGCTAATCACCAGTGAGGGCCCCACATTTAGGGTCCGGCACATGATGTGGCACCAAGCACAATGGAAAGGGACCTGAAAGAGTCAAGGATCGTTGAGGAATGATGAATTCTTACCTTGCATCGGGCCCTATAAAGGAACATCTTCTGGGAGCCAAGCACAAACAGAACACACAGGGCAGTACTGTACTGAAGAACCAGGGCCCACCAGCCAGCCACCTGAAGTCGCAAGAGCCCGTTGAAAGCCCACAGGTTTGCATGCGAAATACCCTGCAGCCTGCCGAAAGTCCTCGTCAAAGCGGCCAACCTTGAAATGAGAGAAAGGGAATGAAAGGGTGCAAAATGGATGTTTTGGACGTACTTTTTTTTACATTTCTAGCACGCATTGGCAAACTATTGCCGTGTATCAGGCTCCAAGGCTAGAAAAGACCAAAGTGATGTTCCATGACCAACAGATCAACAAGCTTGACATATCTTGCCATGTTGTTGGCGCTGCTCACTCCAAGAGGTCGGCGAAAAGCGCGCGGCAAAGCTGTTGCGCGTGCTGCAGTTCTGTTGACACCTGAGCAGCGCAGTCATCGAAAGCATCGGATCTGGAGGCTGATGACAGCAAAGTTGAGAAACGGCACATCTGTTTGGGCAATGGCTGCCGCCCTCAAAATGGCACGAAAGCTGCGAAGCTGTAATACATTGTACCACCCGGTGGCGTTCCTGAAAACATATCCTTTCTTGAAGGGACAGGCTTGTCCCATCATCTTTTGTCCATGTGACCATGTGCGGCATTGCTGGATGCTTTTCAAGTACCTTGAACAAAGACACCACGATGGAGATCAACCTTGCGCAAGATTGTCATTGTCAGAGAGGATCGGAAGCTTTCAAAAGCATTGTCAGAATGCACTGGGGACACTATGAGACACTGCTACTCGCCGGCGAGTTGCTTCATAACGTTGAGACTCCTGGGTTTCACAGATGCTTGGAGATTGACATGAAGCAAGGAGTTCGGGGGCATCACACTTCACAACAAGGAGAGCATACGGGTCCCATGTGCATCCATGTGCGACAAGAAGGAGCATACAACATCCAGTCCAGGGCTCCAGTAGGGTGAGATCGGTTGCTTCCACTTGCCTTCCTCGAACATGTTTTCATTCTGGAAGGCGAGAAAGTAAAGCACCTTTCCGGTCAGGTGCTTTAATGACAAATATTTTTTCAGCAAAGCACCTTCCTCGAATCAAATACTCGAAACTCCAAGGAATTCCGAATGCTGCACCGACAGCTGCGCGATTGCCGACACAATTGGTGCGGAGAAGGCGGCATGGCAAGAAACCTGGTGAGCGCGCACAGGCCACACGGCACAGGACAGCCAAAAAAATGCGAATTGCGAGACCACCACCACCAATGGCGGGCCTGTGGTGAAAGAGACAATGCATAGAAATCCGCTTCCAACTCAATTGCCTGCAAAACACGGCACACAAAGTTTGAAAGATCAAATATATGCCGTTGGTCACGCTGCATCCTGATATCCATGTATGTCTCATCAAGGAATGCACGTAGAATATTGCAGGAATTTATGAGTTGTGAAAATAGGTTTAAAATGGTTTAAGCTGGTTTAAGCATCACTGGCGCGTCTGACGCTGGCACAAGTGCAATTCTTCTCACCTCCTGTGCTGGTGCTGGCTGCCCGAACGGTGAGAATGCTGCCTTGATTGACAAGCTGCACTGACACTCAACAAACCTGTTGCTGAGAGCATGTGAGCGGAATCGTTCGCCGTGGGGCTTTGGATACCTTTCTTAAGCTCCCTTCTGCTGGATATCCAATCTTGCTTCATTTTCTATGAGAAATCAATTCTTTGTGATGGCCTGAGGCCGGCACAGCCATCATAGGCTGCCTCTCATCTGTAATGCTGTCACTTCCTTGGAACTTTGGGCTCCCTGATGGGCAAATGCTTTAGATAAAAGAGGAACGAGGAAAAGGGATGAAAAGAGTCCCAGCATGTCCCACCGACATCAAACGACCCACACCTTTTCCACGTGAAGAAACTCCCTGAAACTGCGAAGGCGGTAAAAACGTGGGGATCATAACACCCAGAACGAGCAGGAACTGATGCTGACAACTCCGTGCATCTCAGCCCGCAACTTCCCCAGAGAACTTTGTCGGACCGTGCTGCCGGCGAGAATGCCGGGGCTTCCCGGATCCAAGGCAGAACGTCTCCCCTGCGCAGTGATGAGCTGCACGAGCCGCAACATTGGCTAAGCAATGGCTGCACCTCAAGACGTCCTCAACTTTTTCTGGAGGCAGCTGCTCTTGAGAGGGCCTTAGTGATCTTAGAGAACACTCACAGGACACCAAGCATCAAGTTTCATGATTCTGAAAGAATGCGACAGAATGCACCAGGGTTCCCGCGTACTGGATTTGTTGTCAATGACTTGCTCAACACCTCAATCTCAAAGCTAAGATCTGTCCAAATCAGGGTGAACCACCCTTTCAACCTCCAGTGGCTGAGCATCCCAAAGGACACCAGGAGAACCCTGTCGTCACACAAAACGAAGTTCCATGACATGTATCCGGCCTTGGGGTGCGGAACGCTGTTCGGCCAGGCTTTCCCGTAGCTGATTTAGAAATGTCCGATGATCTCCTTCGCACTTTGTCAGCTGGCCACTGGGCAGACAAAGGGGCGCTTGAACGGCGCATAATGAAACATAGTCTCCGATTATCAGAACCTCCGTATGTTAGGAGTTGCCATCCAACAACCTTAGGAAATCCTTTTACTACCTCTCAGTGATACTTATGCTAGATAATCGCAGGTTTGTTGTGTAAAATATCGTCTCGTCACATAATCTAACGGGTACGGCTTCTAGGATACAGTTCCATTTCTCACTGCATGCTCCCCACCAACAATCAACCTGCCTTGAACCGGCACAATTCAGAGCGCAGGTCAAAGCTCCATCAAAACAAACCGTGTAACGTGCGTGGAAGCCATGCTGATGGCAGACCGCCTTGTATTTCTCGGTCTCTCTACCTGAACAATCTGCCCGCCCGCTCAGCTGCAAAAATCACGTGTTGTGCCCAGCCGGCATGTTGGCCAAAGCGGTCTCGAAACAAACTGGCCACGTCCTTTTGAATCCTTGGTGTCGCGGAACCATTGAGCCGCTTGGCAAGCGGAGGAGGTGCAAAACGCTGTGCAACACGAGCCACGTGTACATCCACAGGAACTGCATCGTGAAAGCCAAGGCTGTAGAGAGCCACGCATGCGGCGACCTTGGGACCAACCCCAGGAAGTCGGCAAAGCTCTCTTTCTGCCCTTTCCCGACCTGCAAGTCGGAGCTGGCGGGGGGCCCCCCCCCCTGCCACAAGCTTCGCAGTGGCCTTGACGTATTTTGCTCGGTATCCCAGACCCAAATCTTTCAATTCATCTTCGCCAAGGTCTGCTAAAGCTTGTAGCCGCGGAAATGCACAAAGTCGTCTTTGAGCGACAAAGTCTCGCACATGTGTTGGCACACGTTGGGCCTCTATGTCGTATTCTTTGACCATTTTTTGGCCAAAATCCTCAGGCAACTCGCCAAGGAGATTGCCGCACCGTGCCCGAATCCGGTCCAGGATGAGCGTGATGCGGGGAACGTTGTTATTGGCTGAGCAGATGAAACTGATCAGCGCTTCCTCGGGCTTCTGTTGAAGAACTCGCGCACCGGGCAGTGCTAAGGCTGCATCCCTTGCCATCTCGTCCCACTCATCCAACATGCATGATAAAATAGGCTTATCGGCACCAATGTTCAAATAGGCTCGCAGCCCAGGCACATCCAACTTCCCATACAAAGCTTTCGCAAGAGTCGTGTCGCTGGTGCTTCGCAACATCACGCAGTTGTCATCGATCACTCCAAGCCAATCATCAGGTCCCAGGCGCTTCCAATGGAAACACTGTCCCGTTTCAAGGCTTGCGGAAGCCCTGAAGTCGGCTGCAGCTATGCCAAGATCTGTCCACGAACCATGTCTGTGATCGTCCGCAATCACTTGTTGGGCGTCCATGCAGCTGGTCTACGCAGGTTTTTTGTGGCCGCTCAATAGCCTGTGGCTTGGAAGGACCACACATTACGACACAACATGGCTGGGGCAGTACCACACCAATTCTCACGATCAGCTTTGAAACATGTTACTGTCGAAAAATTCGCCCCAGAAATTAGCAGTTGCATCGCCCATCTGAAGCGCTTGATGAGTTACTTACTATGCCGCAGTCTGACCCACTTTTATATCTGTTTTGAAAGTCGAATGAATGTCTAATGATGTGCAAAGTGTAATGCCATCCCGCAGGGTTTTTCTGCAAATCGGGAAGGAAGTGCTTGCCTGTGTAGAAAGTTGCCGAGAATGCTACAGCCTCATGACGTGCGATTGTCCAAGACTTCTCCACCCCATAGCTGGCTGGCTTTCCTATCAATGATCATTCAAGGATGGTTGGATATGGTTGGGAATATCCCTCATATGTGGACATACCGATGCAGCCTATGCAGGCTTATGCATCATAGGCAGCCAGACTCACCGAGCCGAACAGGACTCACAATGTTTCCAAATGTTTCCAATGCCCTCTCCGTGTCTCCTCTTCCAAATCCAGCTGCCTTCATCCACAAGGCACATGCAGCATTCTGAACATCTTTCCACTTAGATCTGAACATCTTTCCACTTAGATCTAAAAATGTCTCCAGAACCCTCAGAGATCTTACAACATCAGTGGTGTCACACATGTCGCTGCGCGCCTCTGTTCTGACAGGCGAACTTGGGAGGCCATCAGTTGGTGCTGCACTCGGCCTGGCAACTCGGCAGGGCGAGTTGTGTGTCCAGCTGCAGTTCCTAAGGCCATGACCCGGGGGAACTGAGAGCTCGTTCACCTCAGTTGAGCGAGCTCAGTGAGGTAAAAATGTGTAGAAAAATTTGTGTCGAAAAAATGCCCCAAGATCCTCACTGTGGTGGTGAGTCGCACTACTTCTGGTTGTCAAAAGTTGGTACCGGTCCTGACTCGACATGGTCTCTGCGAAAATTGTGGCAACCGAAAAAGGTCACCCATCCCACCCTCACATCAAGACCAGACGAGGTGGGCGAGGAGGTTTGCAACCACGACCTGATGTGACATGTGGATCCGTGCGGTGGTGGTGATTGTGCAGGTCCAAGAGATGGAAGAGTTGGAAAGAAACCTTCCCCTGCTGCAGGTTACGGTGAGGGCTAGGTCCCAGCAGCAACTGCTGCAGTTGAGCACACTTGATAGTTTGGAAGTCACCAAATGTCACGCATCTTGGCCACCCTTTCGCTTGAGCATGACAGCCTTGAGGGCCCAGCGGCGGAGAATCTGTGCTGGAGGCTCTCCGATTCTCAGCCAGGTCCCTGCCAAATGAGCAGCTTAGTCTCAGCCGAGCCTTGCAAAGCTCAGCTGCACCTACGTGGGTGCGGGTACACCGAAGGACCTTATTCGAAGCGAATTCCCATCGAACCCACGGTGCACCGAAAAAACACGATCTATGTTGGCCAACCCATCAGCAGCAACAAATGAGAAGCTCTCTCTGATCATGTCAATTATGGCAAGTGATTTCCATACTGCAGGATCCTTTGCCAATGACACTAGTGCTCTGAGTGTGCAGTTTATTGTGCCAGGGAGCAAATGTGCTGAGGCAAGAAAATTCTGGGGAGGTATTTTTGCTGTAAATCTGGGGGTGCTAACATGCTCTGAGAGCCCCTCTTTGAAAGGGAGATGAAATAGTTTGTAGAGTACAAGAAGGATGGAAGCGGAACATTCTGCTTCGAGACCTCAAGTCTTCTCATGGGAGAGATAAAGTGGCATTTGAAGAAGAAGAAGAAGAAGAAGAAGAAGAAGAAGTCAGAGGCTTTTAAGGCCCGGGATGCTTGGGCGCCACGATGTAGAACATCTGGATTGAGGATATAAAAAGATGAAAAATAAAGCCAATTGTGATGCAATTTTCAGAATTTCCTGGTATTTCCTGCCAACCAGGTACTGCGGAACGGGAATGTCTGAATGAATGGGTGCGGCGAAATGTTCAAGGGGCAGTCTATGCTCAGCGTCTTGAGATCGAGCCGTGAGGACGGCATCAGCTCCTCCTTTTTTGGCAGTGAGTGAAGTCTTGGCTGAGCACACTCCCTGGTCCAAGGAGATCCAAGGAGATCCAAGGAGATCCAAGGAGATCCAAGGAGATCCAAGCAGCAGGTACGGGAGAAGGCCATTTGAACGATAGAGCGGAGATCAACAGGTCGAGAGGATAGTCTTGTCTGATCCGCCTGGAAAGGGGGGATGAAGAGCAACCATGAGGTTCTGGGACGCAAAAAATACCACCTGAATAGAGAGCCATAGCGGAATTAAGGCCAAACAGAATGGGGGAAAACCTCTCTCAAGAGCTGCGGTAACTTGTGACTGGCCAACGCAACTCTTCAGTCAACCTACCAAGAGAACGTAAAGAGCTGAGCCTTTCAAACACTTTCACGGAGATCAAACTGCCGAGGCTGGAGGTACCAATGGATTTGGAAAGTTGAAGGCACTTTGAAGGAGATAGGTCGATGTGAAGAAGGACATGGGCTGCTGCCATTTCTCTTCAAGTCAAGACCAATATACCTCTGGAAAATATTTAATGTGTTCAAATGTCTCCAACGCGTCTACTGTATTGAACTCTGCGGTACGATGTATCTACTGCATGCATTTTGAAATATGCATGTGCTTCATTTTGCTTACAAAACAAATAAAGAACGTGAAATCAGTGAGAAGCTGCGCTGCCAACCCTGCCGTGGGTCAAGTGCCATACCTTCAACCAAAGATTTGGAACGCATCGACTTTTGCGGGAAAGGCTCCTGGACAAAATTACTGAAAACTTCAGAAACTTCTGTCAAGCATAAATCGAATGCATCCATATGTGTTTCTGCCGAGTCGATTCGGGAGTTTACTTGCTTGCGCGCTCATGATGGCATATGAATGCATATGATGCAAGATGTGTGGGTGCGAACCCATGTTTGCACATGCAAGAGGTATGACGGTTTCTCCAAATGTTTGTACCGCGTATGATCCGCTAGAGTCTGGGAGAAATTGCTGGATGAAAACATCAGGGTTTGGACGTCTGAGGCTGAAAACAGGATGAGCATGGGGCATGTCGCAACCGCGGTTACTTCTTTCCATGGAAGAGACATAGTCACTTCAAATTGTCGATCTGGTTTCCTAATTGTAGTTACCTCCTGTTTAAAATTTGGTGAAAAAAATGTTGGCTCCAAGGCCGTAAGCCGATGCCTCTATTGGCTCAGCATGCATTGGCTGATGTTTTTGAGCGGTGCTAGCATCTGCAACATCGAGTTCACCGCGTCTTTCAAGCCCAGCTGGTGATCAAACACATCACAGATTCCTTCCAAACGTACCTAGCACCAACCTAGCGAGTTTGCTTGCTCTGACACATCCGGCAGTGCTGGTTTTAGTTCCGTTTTTCTATTGAAAAATATATTGCTCACATGAATTGATGTCATTTTTTGTGGACTGTGTGGCCAAGATTTTGGCGAATCTGTCATGTGTAAACATGCACCTCAAAATCATCCGCGAATAGTCTGCTTTAAATGATGAGTGGATGATTTTAGGGGTCCCCCAATTTCAGAAAGACCCTCTTGTGTGTGTGTGTGCGTGTACCTTTGCAACTACTGAAAAAATGAAAAAACATCAAAAATGTTGATAGTATCCGTATCTATGTGAAGGCACACCACTTGTATCATGCGTACATTCATAATTCATGTTTCATATGTTTCCAAGTTCAAAAGCCTTCTCTCTCTGCCCATGACGCCACAAGGTCACAAGGTCATGAAACTTGAACCCTTCCTCACCGCGAGTGATCTCCGAGTTGTGGTCTTCATCCACCTTCGCATACGCAGGGGGATGCTGATGTTTTCTCAAGACTTCGCCAGCTGACTTTGCAACCTCCAGGCCAGCCATGTCAAGAGCTCGATAGGCACTTGCCTGAGCAATTTGATTGGCACTGACAGCTTGCAGGTCAGCACTAGAAACGGAGTCAAAACATTCCAAGACCAGTTCGAATTTCAGGCAGCCTACCTGGCTACCAGAGTTGAAAAGCTCTTGTGCTGAAGTGCGTCGAATAGCAGATGCTTGCGACCTGACAAACGCATGCACACTGAGGACCACAATTCATCGTTCCGTGTGCACTGCGACCGGCGTTCGGCGTTCGTAGGCTGCCGGCGTAATTTCTCAAGGGAGCTCAGCGAGAGGACCGCCGAGGGACTCGATCAGATCTGTAGCTTTCTGCATTCGTGTTGCGCTGTCGTTGTCATTCAACATATCCGATGCTGCTGGATCTCATGATGCTTCATGATTCATGATTCTGAATCTAGCTGCTCCATTGGGTGATTGGCCAAGCCAGCAGACCTCTACCGTCGCATTTCGGGTTGGGACACATCAATGCAGTCTCCAATGCTCACATGGACTAAAGGTGACAGTGAACCTGAGCCTGGCTGCCATGAGAAACCCGCTAGCGGCAGAACAAAAACAAGCGACAGCATATTGAAAGCAGTTGAAAGCAGTTGAAAGATGTTGGAAGTACTTGGAATTCATGGAGATAGAAACTTCAGTCAGTGCTTCTTGGCCTCACGCTGATCTTCAAACCCAGTAGCAACATGTTCACCTGCGCTGGGTGACTCAGTGATCGCAGCGAAACCCTAAGTGGTCACACAAGCATGGAAGCAGTCTGCAGTGTGCAACCCGTCACTTTTTCGCGGATGAGCGGAAGATCTAGCTGCAGGTTCCGCAGGTGCTTTGCTTGCGAGGTAGGCGGTAGGACTATTTTTTGGACTGGATCCGGGTGGGCTCTGCCGCCTGCAGGCTACAGTGGAACCCACTGAACCTTTTTGGCAAAGCCCTTGGCATCCAGCAAGAGCCGCACACTGTAACAACCAGAGGCCTTGGCCATCTTGAAATTGAAGCCTTCACATCTCCACTTTGGATCGGGTCCCTGAACCAGCACCCCGCCTTGGGGGCACCGTTGTGGGACATCTCCTGCATGTAGGCACGAGTTGCCTTGCTGATCCAAGAGAACTTGGAAGGCCTCGATGGTCTCACCAACTGTCACAGGAAAGCTAAAGTGATTGTCATTTTCATTCCAAAGCATTTCCTCTGGCTCCCATCCGTTCCATGTACCAGCGATCCAGTACATTCGCTTTCGCTGGGAGGGACCGGTTGTGGCCAGGATTTGCTCCACAACATTGCCCTTTGCTGCCTTCTTCTCCAGCAACCTCAGTCCGAAGCACAGGAGTAGCCTTCTGGCGTCACCAACCGAACAAAATACAACTCCTCCCCCCATCCCGTCCCCCTCTGAAGAGACAAGCAACTGACTTCGCTTTTCTTGAATCTTGGCCCTTCTCAGTGCAGTTCGCTCATCCTTGGTCCTCTGATCCACAGGGCCTTCTGAGTACCGAATGATCTCGACATTGCTTTCGTGAACAATCGCACTGCCCATCTCATTGTCGAGCTGCGCCTTCCGTGAACAACACTTGGAGGCCAAGAGTGTCCAAAGAGGCTCGAACAGGAATCAAGGGAATGGTCAAGCAAAAATTCTGACTTGTACACCAAAAGGGAAGAAACAATTCTTTAAAGCAAGATGTCCAGGCCTTCCATTTGCCCTCACCAAGGCTCATCAGCAAGGAGCCAGTCAATCCATTCTTTCCACGGACACCTTTGAGGCTGATCCTGACTCGCCCAAGGCTATTGCCCAGCTAACGGCATTTGTCTCGTCAAAATGCATGAAATTCTGCAATGGCCACAATTCTCATAAAGGACATCCCCAACTCCCCAACCACAATAGCCATTTCACTCTACCAGTCAGGGTTATGATCTCTGTCACTTGTACCAAGGCAACTCACACCACGTTGCGGTGCCTCATCCCTGCATGCAAAGGAGCTTGCAGCTTACCTTTGCTGTGCCACTGCGCAGGCTGAGATTTGCTCCACTTCACCGATGTGTCAAAAGTGAAGCTTCGTGAAGTAATCAATTCTCTCTTCAACCCTCCCTGCTCAGTATCAAATCTTTCTCTGGGAAATTCTGGATATTTCTGGATTGCAAGCTCAGATTCTTGGATCTCTTTCAACTGCGCAGGCTCTGATTCAAAATATTCAAATCAAATCTTTTAAGAAATCCTAATCCATTGCGTTCATTTCCCATCCTTTCCCTCTAAAATACAGGTTATCTTAATGTTTTCATTTTCCTGCGGTCCCCTCCTTCCCTGGCTCCCCACGGCAGAGCGCTGAGGGCTTCATGAGATGTCAGTTGCTTTTGTTCTCAGCTGTCTCTACTTCATCTTTCACTAGATTTCTGCCCCTTCACCTCCACCCCCCGCAGTGAGATTTCGGTGCAACTCAATGTCAAACATTCAGCGGAGTGGTAAAAATATGTTGGGTTCTCATGGGTAGGGGAGCCATGGGGAATAGAAAAATCCCAAGCAAAAGCAACAACATGCAACAACATGCAACACAGCCAGTCGCACCAAGCGACGAGGCGAGAAGCCCTCTGCCAGCTGAGGCCATCCTCCCAGGGGTGAACTCTCCACGTTGCCAGGGACAGGACCTCGGGACAGTGACATGTCTGGCTGCCCTGGCTGCAAGGCCATGCTGATACCGAAGCTGTAAGGCCACCACGGCGATCGATGATAGCTGTGCTTCTCAAAGCCTGGAGCGCTGCCATGAGAGGCACAGCGCTTGAAGTTCGGTGGATGCGCCAGGTCAGTTACACTGAGTTGACACTGCAACTGAAGAAGCTCGCTGATCTGGTTGGCCTCTTGGTCTCGCAATCTAGAAGCTTCACCATAGTCCTTGTTGCTCAGAAATTGGGAGGGAGAAACAGCCTAATCCTGCCAGTGGATTTGGATGTAGCCATCTGAAATGCACAGCAATCTTCGGAAGATGGGTATCGGTGCTGCTCAGCAGCCAATGTCTCGGCTGCCTTTGCATCTTCAGTCGGAATTTCCTCGGGAGCACCGCACTACTCTGCCACATGGGGCACACGTACTTCTCTACATTTCTGTGCATCTGACTTTGCCGCCCCGGGTCCAGCTTGATAGTACCCGCACTCGGTGCAAGAATTGCATCCCGCGTCGCTTTATCAAACTTGATCGGCATCACCAAGGGCACTGCATGCATTCGGGCACACATGAACCTCACGGCCTGGGCCAGGTCTCAACTGTCGCAACCTCACATCCCACATCTACATGCCATGTCATGCGACACCGGCTATGCGAAGCAGGATCTGGTGGCGCGCCTTGGTGGCATCTTCCTCAGTGGCGCATGTCTTGGACACCAAGCTGCAGCTGCAAGCATGGAAGCTTCAAATGCTCATGAACCGCCACATCAAACGAAAAGGAACCCACGAGATGGAGAACAAAATCTAATTAGTATCCAAATTTCAACCAAATCTATACCGCAAAAATGGATTTGATCCACCAATTAGCATGAAACCTTTGCGAACAATGCAATAGAAAGATCCAAGCACAAAGGAGCTGCGTCAAACTGCTGAAGTAAAACCCAATTTTGCGAAACCGGTGCCGCTTAGAAACTATCGACAGAAGTGCATCTTCTTCTTGCAGCAGCACCTTCAGAGTCTCGCTTCATGCAAAGCCACGATCGAAAAGAATGGTAACACGACTGTTGGTCTGATGTCACATGCGAATTGACACCAGCGCCAGTAAAACCTGGCTCACCATTTGTCAATGATGGTGAATTGAGTCGATATTGATCAAAAAGACTTCACGTGCACATCATGCACACATCGACTCGCCCCCGTCTTGGATGTTATATGTTTTGGCAATCTGAGCTGGACACGTCTTGGTCTCCAAACGCTTTATTTCGCATGCCAATGCCACCACCCACAGCACCCCACATGATGACGGAGGTGTCAATCCTCAGCGTCAAAGATTGGATGCTTTTGGCCGTTCAGGGAATGGGCCCTGCCACAGGGCTCTCCGCAAATGGGATTGCCCCCTAACGCAACCTGGAAGTCGCTTCAGCGTGGAACCATGTTCAAAGAAAATGGGCTACTGAAAGCCTTTTGCGAAGAAGCGTCTCCGGCCGAAGCCGGTAAGGAAAGAGATCAACATAGGCATTTGCGGCGACGTAGTTGCCTCTTCCGCCCAGGGAAACAGGATTGGGTGGGAGGCATTTCTCCATGCATCGGGGTTACCAACGATCCCCAAAACGCAGCAAAATGCCGGGTTTCTGAAGTGGAACCGGGTCTCGAACGCTTCCTGACCTGATGCCTTGTTAGATCACCACCTCCCACAACTTCCCCCCAATGCCTTGGCCGAAATTGCCCATCATGGTGCTTCCCGCAGAAAATCCAACAACCTTTGCCAGCTTCAAGGTTGTGTAGGCAATAGGCTCTGAAGCAAGCTGCCTTGGACCCATGTCTGGCTGCACGTCCTGGCAGGCCAGAAGACTGACCCCAAAAGAGAGCCTATAGCAGAACCGGTGTGGTGGTATGGGCGCATTCTTTCCACAGGCGTAAATTTCCGGAGGTTTTCCATTGTGCTAGGTTCCAAAAGTAGGTTCAATGGGGGGGCAGAGTCAGTGAATGCGATCGGTGCTCAAGAAATTATTGTTGCCTAGAATTCCAACACCCACAGTTGGGTCAGTGGGCTTCTTATGGCAAGGGCTATGCGCTAACATGCCTCAAGAGCGACGGCCCGCCTCATGGGTCTTGGACTTGCGGCCTGCCTCAACTTGAGCTTTGTACTCCTCTGCCAGCTGCGTTTGCCCAATCGCGGCATCACGCTCTGTGATGCCGAGCTCGTGTCGACGCGAGGGATGAGCATGGGCGGCAGCTCTAGGGTCTCGAGCAATGGCCACTTGCACTATGTCCAAATCTGCTTGGAAATTGGAACTCATGAATTTCAGGACAGCACCATTCCTTCTTGCAGCTTCCATTGCAAATTCCTTGTCGCTGCGAAGCTCTTCCG
>VSDK01016537.1:136552-181537 GCA_009767595.1 Symbiodinium kawagutii | reverse complement strand
ATCGCATCATGAATGACCATCTCCAATAGAAAATCTTTCTCACTCCGCAGCGCATCGCTTGCACCTTGGAGGGCTGAGCCGCATCCGGCTTTGGCAGCGTCAAGGAGGAAGGACTTGTCACCACGAAACTGCTCCGCATGTGAAAGGGCGGCACCATGCCTGGCCACTGCCTTCAGCACAAAGCTCCGATTCCCTCGCAACTCGGGAGCAGCATCCCCGAAGGCTTTCCCCAAAAAGCTCGTGGCAAGGAGAACAAGCTCCTCGTCCGCCCGAAGTTCGAACGAAGCATGTTTTAGGGCCCTGCCCTGGCTGGCATAAATGGCACTTTCTACTAGGCTTCTTTCACCCTGTATCTCTGGAGGAGCATCTGCTAGAACCTGCCAATCCTTCTTCACTGCCGCGGACCACATGCCCCGGCGCCAGCTCTTAGTATTCACTGCCTTGCTTGATTGGTCTTTTGTCGCCTCCTTTGTTCCTTCGTCAGCATCTTTCAAAGTCATCATCTGCTGCCTTGCTGACTCAAGACCACTTTGAGCGACGCTGGCAGCTGCAAGCTGAGAGAGGTCCATATCCGCTTCCTCCCCTTGGCTCTTTTGGAGAGATGTGTATGCCCGTCGAAGCTCCGCCTCCTCTTGTGCAGGCAAATCATTGACCATTTTGTACTCCTTGCGAAGTTTGTCTGCACTTTTGTTGGAAGTTGAGCATGCAATCTTGGCATTGACTAAAAAATCCAGACTTGGAATAGCCAGAGTGTTTGCTGCAAAGCCAATGTCAAACAAGGTCTCGTGGTCAACGTTCACAAAGCTACAATCCCACCGGGATGCTCCGCAATCACGAAGATCATCACTAGGAAGTGGAGTAATGATTTCACTGACGGTGTGATCCCTGTGATGCTTCAGGTACTCACAAATTTTGGTCATTGTGTTTCTCTTGATCTCAAACCTGAGCGTATTGCTGACCCCATGGTCCAACCTGAGCACGAAAGCGGACTGGAAGAGTGGAGCACCCATGCCAACTCTACACATTCTCTTCAAATTCTGCACATTATCTACCCATTCATCCAAACCTTCCAGGGACACATGCTGTGAAGCTCCTTTGGCGTGGAGCGACGAACAGCAGAATCTTGACACTTGATGCTGTCCAGCCACAGGAGACTGCGAACTCGGCCGGACAGGCAGGCTGCTTCCGCAGGGAGCTCGAACACATTCCCTGAGGACAGATCTGCCATGGATGTTTTGATGCTGACTAATGGTACTGGTTTGGGTCATAGTCTCCATATGTCTCCATGGTCTCCATGGACTCCATTTCTCGGCAAATCTGACTACGAAAGAAAGATCAGCCCAAAGGTCCTGCCTTCCAAACATTCTATAGACACGGTCCGCCCACGAAGTTCTGATGGGCACGAGGGACCTCCTCTTCCAAACTTGAGGAAGCCTGTGCAAGAGACGCAGGTCCCGCATGTACAGCTTCTCAGCTACTCAGCTACTCAGCTACTTCGCTACTATCTATCCCAGCACGCCTTGTACCTCATAAATCTCGCCAGCCATGGCGATTCTCCACTACATGGTTCACATTAAAGCTTGAGCCAAGATTTCGAGGGTGTCAAGTCAGTGTCAACCAAGTTCCAGTGCCACAGAGATCTCTCTCTTTGTCTCTCTCTCTGTCTCTCTTTCTCTGCCCTCTCTCTCTCTCTCTCCCTCTGTTTCTCTCTTGCAGTGTAGCCTGGACAAGGTTAGAAGTGCGAAGAGGGCACCTCGCTGAGAGCTATCTCATCCTGCTGCTCAAATGCTTGCCTTTGCGGCGGCAAAAAAATGAAAAGCCTCTTCGTTGAGTGGCCTGGTGCCAGCGCTTAGTCACCCTTAGGCCCTCAGTCCTGGACCTGAATACAAGGCTGCACCTCTAAAAGGTCTCGAAATCCAGTCCTGAAAGGATGGCTGTGGAAATCACTGAAGTCGCTGAAAATCTTTGCGCGAAGGCAGTCCGAGTATCTGATGGCATCTGCGTGACCAATCCCATCTATCTCAAGATCTCAAGATGCCGTGTCAAATTCTGTTGCTTTAACTCCTCTGACATCTGAAAGTGGTTGCAAGTGAAATGCCTGGCCTAGGCTGGACGCAGCACTATTGCGGGGCTGGTCCTGCAAAATGCTCAAGACGACTAGCAAGCATCAACCTTTGCAGATTTGCTTGGTCCCACGTCACATCATCACACACACACACATACACATGCATACATTACATTACATTACATTACATTACATTACATTGCATTGCATTGCATTGCATTGCATTGCATTGCATTGCATTGCATTGCATTGCATTGCATTGCATTGCATTGCATTGCATTGCATTGCATTGCACACACATGCACACACGCAGCCTATGTAAATCCGTCATTGAAATTGAACTTTCCTCCAGGATCGGTCCTTTGGCTGCGTGGACATCTGGGCGTTCTCTTGTGGGGCTTTGTCCCTTGGAGAAGGTCCAAGTCCTTCCCTCAAATCCTGAACACCCTGCCGAGCTACCAACGCTTGATCCTGCATGGAACTCTCATCACTTCTGACTGATGGGCTCACATTGCCCGCTGCTTCCTTTGGATGCTCAATGGGGTGTTCATCCAAAATACCAGTCGGGCTGATTGTCCCAACTGTTCCTGGATTTCTACCTTCAGGCCGGCTTCCTTCGCGCTCTGCCTCGTGTTCTTGCTTTTCAAGCTTTTCTTGCACACTGTGCTCATCTCTTCCTCTTTCTTCTTCCGTTTCCAGTCTTTGTCTTGAAATATGCCCTTGGCATTCTTTTTGCTCTGACGAATCTCCCTCCGGTGCATCTTGCCTCGCAACATCTTCTTGGCTTGCTTCTGGCGCTGGCGTATCTTGCTGCCCCACATGCTCCTGTCGTTCTTCTTGCTCTGGTGTTTCTCGCTCTGGTGCATCTTGCCTCGCCGCATCTTCTTGGTTTGCTTCTGGCGGGGGCGTATCTTGCTGCCCCACATGCTCCTGTCGTTCTTCTTGCTCTGGTGTTTCTCGCTCTGGTGCATCTTGCCTCGCCTCATCTTCTTGGCTAGCTTCTGGCGCTGGCGTATCTTGCTGCCCCACATGCTCCTGTCGTTCTTCTTGCTCTGGTGTTTCTCGCTCTGGTGCATCTTGCCTCGCCACATCTTCTTGGCTAGCTTCTGGTGCTGGCGTATCTTGCTGCCCCACATGCTCCTGTCGTTCTTCTTGCTCTGGCGTTTGTCGCTCTGGTGCATCTTGCCTCGTCACATCTTCTTGGCTTACAACTGCTTGCTCTAGATCCTCTTGCTTTTCATGCCCTTCATGCCCTTTGCCTTCGTGATCTTCTTGATCCTCAGCCTTGTGCTCTGCCAAATGTTCTTGGGTTGCTCGCCGTTGTTGCATCTCGTGCTCTGTACTCACGCTTTGCTCTTCCAAAGGTATGCTGCCATTGTGCCGGCTCTCCAACCGATGCCCTGGTGGATTTTCTTTGGCAACCTCTCCTGACTCAGCACTGTGTCCCTGCTGTCCTTGGTAGACTTGTATTTGAGGCTGGCTTCTCGCAACCTCATCCTCTGACTCTGTCTGTCTTGAGTCTCCTCTCTGCTCTTCTTGCATTGAATCCTTAGCATCCTTGGCACCGTCTGCAGCATCGGCTTGCTCTGTCAATGCTTTTCTCTGCTCACCATGACCACCTTCCAGGCACCGTCTGCAGCATCGGCTTGCTCTGTCAATGCTTTTCTCTGCTCTCCCTGACCACCTTCACCCTCTGCCACGACAGGCTCTCTAGATTGGTCGTCCTCTGGACGGTGGCCCAGGTTCTGAGCCAACTTGTCTTCCATGATGCTGTCGATGTGTTCTGGCACATCCTGACATCAGTGACCAGTTCACAAGTTTGATCAATTTCAATCAATTTCAATCAATTTCAATCAATTTCAATCAATTTCAATCAATTTCAATAGTCATGCATGCAATTCCCAGAAATTCGACCTGGCTCTAGAGCAGTCCCATCCCGCCTTGCCTGGACACCTTTCCTGCAGGGAATGGTGGACATCTCTTGCAAAAATATGTGTTGAACATACCCCCCTTCAAAAAGATATCCCCCAATTTTCACTGCCTGCCTTTTGGCTTTACGCTTCTCCCTTCGTTGACCTCGGTGCATGAACAACAATTCATCTCAAAGCTGCACATCACCAAGAACATGGTATCTTAGAGTCCTGACTGGCAACGGACCTGCCACTGAAGGCTCCACCTTGACTGAAGAAACAGCTGAGACAAAACTCTGAAAGTGCTTGCAAAAAGTCTCCTCTTGGACCCACACGCGATATCAACGAGATCTGATTCAGGTTCAGTGCAAACGAGGGCTTGGCCTGTGCAACACGCACCACATGGAAGGTGATGGCAGTGGTGGAAGACAGTTCCTGCCTGCACCTTGCTATGTGATGTTGCTTCGCCTCAGCTTGCGTCTCTCAGTCATGTCTGCAACCCCAGGAAGCATAGATCCACTCTCCGGGAAGCTGCGCAGTCTCCTTTTGAGTCGTACAGGCCGTGCACAAATTATTGGGTCCTTTGATGTCCTTTGATCTTCAATTGTTTTGAAACTTGAGCAGAGAAGTCGCCCAATAGTGCGACTGTCAGTCATCTGCTCAGTGACGTCACGGGGACTCTATGTCATGCAAACGCGGGCGTTCAAAAAAGACTCAGGCCCCCAAAAAACTGCAAACTGCCCTGGCAGCAAAGCTGCATATCACTAGCAAGTATGACTGAGCAAATGCTGAGCACACGAAAAAAACAAGTCTTACCAATAGTTTCGCTCGCCTGCAAGCTGCAAAAGGCAGCGATCAATCTGCTGTCAGGAAGTGTTTCAGGCTGTGCGAATCTAGAGCCTCAAGGCCCACCTTTTTGGAATAGTTCTGCTGAAGTACCGGCAGGAAGCCAACAGATATAGGGTCCCCAACAATTCGGTGGACCTTCAAATCACAGGATTTCTTCCAGGGTGCCCAGCTAAGATATCGAGCCAAATCGGGTAAGCCCCCCGGATTGAAGAGATGAACCGCCTCAAGGCCTCCAAGGGCTCCCAGGCCTCGACCCGCCAGGCCAGCAGCCACGGCGCCACCCAAGGAGTGGCCTGTCGCCGTCACCCGAAAACTGCTGTGGCTCAAGCACTGCTCCCGCAGCTGCTCCAAGGACTCCTCCACGCGGCTCCGTAAAGCTGTGCTGCTTCCCAGGGCGATCCAAGCGTCCCGCGCCAGGTCTTGGGGATCCACAAGCTGCGTACCACGTTCGGCTAGGACCAGGTGCCCGCCATGACAAGGGCAGTACCAAAATCCACGGCGGGCATCGCCGCCCACGTAGGCGTACCAGAAATCACCTGAGGTAACGACGCCTTTGATTTGCATGGAAGATGTCAGCAGGCCACTGCGTTCAGAAGGAGCCGAGTACACCCGAAGTGCCAAACGAGCATGGAACTGAGCGTCAGCACTGCACACATCACTGAACTGCAGACATGGAGCTGAGATCAGCTTGGGAATTGGCCCAAAAGGTGCCTTCAACTGCTCTATTGAAGCTGCTGCTGCAGTTAGGCCCACCTTCAGCACGGCCTCACGCGTTCTGTTCCTAACCCTTCTCTTCAGCGTGTGCTTCAACACATGTCCGACTTGTCCAGCAAGACGTCGTACTGGGATTGCAGGAATCACACGGGATCCTCCGATGCTGCTGGCATCTGAAAGCAAACGACCAAGAGCAATCCCTGCGCCCAGTTTGTCGCCAGCAGACACGGACTCGATTGCATCTCTTGCAGGACCAAGGACTGGAACGAAGCTCACCGCATTTTTCAGCCCATGGAGAACCATGCTGCAGCACTTGTTCTGATGAACTGGGTCACTTGAGCGCACACGCTGCGGCAAGCAAACAAGTCATATTGGTATGCCATTGATAATGCATTGCATGGTATTTCAGCGTAACCCAACTCACGACTGCCATTCCTCATGTTGCCACCGGCCCGGCCTTGAGAAGCTGCCTGGCAACATGATCAGACGCTGACCATCAGTTGTTGGACCATCCCCGATGGGTAAATGCTTTAAAAACTGAACATGGATGGGATATGATGGGATCTTCATGGATATTCCATCTACTCTAGAGTCGTTGTGGCATGATCCAAAGGCGAACTCTGATGAGAACTCTTGTTTGCTTTGATGCTGCAATGTCGCACAAGATTGTCCCGCCTGATCCTTGATTTCACCCATCGAATCCCAATCCTGCTTTTCAAGCACTTGGCAAAGAAGCATCAAGAGTCAAAATGAACAATCATCCATGACCCAAGCCCGAACCACATTCAACCTCTGAAATCAAACTGGCCGGATGTACCAGTGCAGTTGCTAGTTCCTCTTTGGAGACAACGCCGTCCCCATCGAGGTCCAATTTGTCAAAGTCCATCTGCGACCGCAAGCGCACAACACTCACAAAGAAATCCACATTCTCCTCAAGACCCCGCACCACACATATCGAAGACTGCATTCCAAAGTAAGCAATCTAGGAACCATGGAAAGTCAGGGCCACACTGCCTAAATGAAAACCATAGCAAGCCGCGTAGTAGGTGTCTGATCTGATATCTGGATACATCTGGTGAGAAGTCGTGGCACACCTGATTTCATACTCTCAGACATAGCATAGTGACTCAAGGCACACTAGAAGGAAAGCTGGCCTCGCGCAAGTGGGCATTCTCACCCTGGCAGACACAGAAATGATGCAGTGCCATTCCGATGGATTCGTATGGGAACTCTGCTAGCTAACATCTGCCTTCATCTGCTCAAGCTCAGCGCGTGATAGCGTGCCATCTCCTCCGTCATATTTCCTCAAAAGATCCTCGCATGCAGAGAAAGCATAGAGCAAAGCCAATTGACGTCGCTTGGACTAGGAGTAGGCCTCACCCTTCACTTCTTCCATCGTATCCCAATCCTGGCATGGAACATGGCAGAAGTTCCTTGAAGTTTCTCGTACAACATTCCAATGGAATCGATAAAGCACGCCAGGTGTACCAGTGCAGCTGCTAGTTCCTCTTTGGAGACAACGCCGTCCCCATCGAGGTCCAATTTGTCAAAGTCCATCTGCAACCGCAAGCGCACAACACTCACAAAGAAATCCACATTCTCCTCAAGACCCCGCGCCACACATGGGCTCGTATCGAAATGTTTGTTCCTGAAAACGGTCGTAATACCGTAGTTCCATGGGGCTCCGCCTTGTGGCACAATTGTCGGGACACCGCATCTAAACGATAGCAATGAACCACAATTTCTTCAGATTTCGACAACTGTATCTAGCGCGGACCTGTTTTATTCTGAGCTGCTAGAGCTAATGTCTGTCTGCTGTGGCAGAAAAGGAAAACAAAGGTCTGGTGAGGCAGGGGCTTGGTCTGCGGGTTTTTTCTAGCGCGGATCTAGCGCGGATCTAGCGCCAGAGGAACGTTTTCACTGGTCTGCAACTTTGGGGAAATTGTGGAGATCATGGATTGCGAAAGTCACCCAACGCATCGAGATGACGACAAGTATCTGGTATAGACATGTTGTCTTTACCAATGAGGTTGAGACTAAGAAGGGAACAGGCTATGGAGAAGAATCGCAATTGAAAAGGATGCGAACAAATACATGATTCAAAAAAACTAGCGCCAAACAAGCGCGAAACTAGCGCTACCATGGGGGAAAGCAAAATCACTGCATATATACATGACTCCGCCTTGTGGCGAAATTGACAAAACAACATCCACAGTTCTAATATGGTCATCGGAGACTAAAAACCTATCAAGCATTTTTGAACGGATGCCACATATCGAAGACTGCATTCCAAAGTAAGCAATCTAGGAACTATGGAAAGTCAGGGCTACACCACCCAATGAAAACCATAGCAAGCCGCGTAGTAGGTGTCTGATCTGATATCTGGATACATCTGGTGAGAAGTCGTGGCACACCTGATTTCATACTCTCAGACATAGTGAGTCAAGGCACACTAGAAGGAAAGCTGGCCTCGCGCAAGTGGGCATTCTCACCCTGGCAGACACAGAAATGATGCAAGGCTGTGGGGTCATGGGTAAACACAGCCATGATCTGTTGTTTCTTGTGTTCCGTTGTGAAGTGGATGATCTCAAGTATATAGCATACATGTAAACGGTATGCAGTACACCACTTGTTCTCAGACTTCAATCTTTGGGAATGCTCTGCATGGCTTAGAATGGGCCTGCAATTCCTCCAACTCCCGCCGGGAAAGAGCCCCATCGTCACCAGCATGTTTCTGGAAAAGGTCCTCGCAAGCTCTGCCAGCACCTAACCGCGCCTCACCACTTCGAGCGTCTGTTACAAGTTATAAGCAGCCTGCAGCCTGCATGAAGCACCAGCAGCTAGCATAGGATCGCTGGAGGAAGCGCACAAACGCATGTCAGTTTGAAACACCAACTGCGGACATGAGTAGCGGGACAAGCTTTCATGAAGTTAAAGTCCAAAGCTGATCAATTACAAATGATACGAACTTCAGTGAACTTCGAAAGTTTGAAAGTTGGACCTGCTGCAGCCAAAGCCCATCGTGCATCTGATCTGAAAAGGACAAAGGCAGACACCAAATGCAGCCCTGCATTTGCCATACTTGTTTCTCACAGGCAAAAGCCACGGGAATAGTTCATAGACGCTCGAAGACCAGAAAGGCAAAGCACTAAAGAAACCCTCAAGGAACAAAATCAGAACTGCACTGCAGCTCATGAATGAGAAAGCAGAAACCAAGGACGCCGGAAAACAGAAAGAGAGGGGAACGATGTTAAGACAGACGCAAAACCGGACCAAAACTGTACTACTGCATACAATCACACATATACAGATACCAGGACGCTCGGAAGGACAAGGAAAAAAGGCGGACAGTGTGAAAACATGACACCAATCAAACCAAACAACGCAGAACTGCGGAATCCAGAGATCGAGTCAAACCGACGCCCAGAATGCCAGAACTGACTGCCAGAATGCGTTCAAAGAGACACCCCTTCACATTCAGATTCGACCCTGTAGCCGAACGCGAAGGTGCGGGGAAGAAAAAATACATGTGCAACCTACGCCTGCATGTTGATCTATTAACGGAAGATGAAGGTCTCTGTGTAATGAGCGTGGGATCCCGTAGGCTTGCTGAAACACCCCAAAGTCATCCCAAACATACCAGGTAGGAGTCTTGCCCCAAGAAGGTACATAACAATCTAGATTGCATATCGTACAAGCCCGAGGGTCCTGCTCAGCATTGTGTGGACTCGAGTCCTGAGAAGCACTTCAACGAGTCACATACCAAAATTGCAAGGAGATGCCGGTGTTTGGCAAGCTGGACAAGGATTGTCATTTTGAGTGCATAATCACCGCACAAGGTGGTGGCGGAAGTTTCCATGACTGACTGACTGACTGACTGACTGACTGACTGACTGACTGACTGACTGACTGACTCCTTCAACTTTCCATAAGTCGGACGTTTGACTTCCAAATTTCCTTCGATTATACATCATTTGCTGGGGCGTCCAACGCACACACATTCACACATAGTTTCACGCTTCATTCAAGGTTTCTCCCTCGCCTTGGGACCAGCAGGAACCTCTTCGAGCAGGAAAGCATCGACCTGTCGATCCATACTGGATTCTTCAGCAGGTCCACATAGCAAGGATGGTATGGTACTAAAACTTATGAAAGCCTCAAAAAATTAAATGCCTTAGGCCTCAGGCTTCAAAAGCATTGATTGGCTAAACAAGCCTAAACTAAGTATCATAGGAGCATGCAGTGGAGCATGCAGTGGAGCATGCAGTGGAGCATGCACATCGCACCGTGCCAACATGTTGAAGCGAAATTGCCTCGCCTTCGTCGTATTTGTCTCAGACTTTTCAATCTTTTCATCTGCTTCAGCTTCGGAAGCAGCCACATCTCCCTGGCTCAACGGGACCCCAGACGAAGCTGTTCCATCATCTCGCTGTTGCACTGATGCTATGTCCATTTCTCCTTCCTGAACGAGTTCAACATCTGCAGCCATCTCACACGCATCCCATTTCGGAGCCAGAATCTGAGTTGCACCAAGAGTGGCCGCAATGTGGGTCAGCCACATTTCACTCCCCCGAAAGCTGCGCATTTCCAGCGCCTCTTTACTGCGTAGATCCTTGCAGATTTCCTCATCAGACTTATGTGACCGACTGTCCAAGGAAATCTCAGCACTTGATCTCAAGACCTCCGCTTCTCGGTGGAAATGCTCCAGGTGACTCTTCAACCGATGCTGCAGCGGTGTCTCCGACCGTTTCTCATGTGTCTCCTCTGTCGCGCCAGGTGACGTCCCATCCTGTGAAGGTCTTTCGGTCTCTTGGCTCACAGGACCCAGCAAGAAGTCAGCTGATGGAGGCATATAAGAAAGCGCATGTATAGCAGGCTGCGACGGAGCGACCAAGGAGGCTACAACAGCAAGCCCATGGAGTTGGCCGGACGCGATGTTCACTTCTTGAAAAGAATGAAATCTAAAAAATCTAGATAACAAGAGATCACATATGTATATATATATATATATCTATTTATCTATCTATCTATCTATCTGTCTGTCTATCTATCTATCTATCTATCTATCTATCTATCTATCTATCTGTGTGTGTGTGCGTGTCCGTGATGTGCATATATGCGTCGCTCATGGACACGCCAGCCTGCATGCTGATGTGCTTGCACTCGTGCGCATTCATGTAGCTACTCTGTTAAGCTTCACCCATGGCCCCAGGACCTTGCTTCAAACGAACTTGATGACTACGAAGAAAAGCTTGGCGGAAAAAGAGCGGACCAAGAAATGCGTTGCGAGTGATTCCAATTGACTCCACCTGACTTTCTCTTTTGTCGGAGCACGTTTGCCATTGATTGCCAACCGTGTGGCTTCATTTTTTCCACGTCGCGGTTCTGGCTGCCGATAGGCATTGTCACACCTCAAAGAACTGGGAAAGCATTTGGCCTTCCATCGCCGACCATCTGCACATCTCATGTACGCAGTGCCGCCCTTGTTTCAGACAGGGAAATCACGCCATTTCAGCTAGAGACCTGCATCAACGACCATCGATGGTGTGCAAGATGCGTCACCGCATTCATGTACAATTTTTGAGCTCAAAAATGCATAAAAACAAGCTCTTTCTTTTTGTCAGGGCTGCTCTGCCGGTATGATCGGTATAGGATGGTATAGGTGGTATCCAGTTCAGTGCAGAATCTTCGACCAATTCGACCGGTGCCTCAGCTAGCTTTCGCTTGCCTCGCGCATTCAGCATCTCGCCCGCATGCATGTGCAGCTCCCTGAGGCTCAGCTTCTTGGAGGGGTTGGGACTCTGGGCAAAAAATCAGGGGCCATGGTGGACCATGGAGATGGTGATGAGCTCTCCACCGTAGCTCTTCATCACCTTGGTTCAGCTTGGCGGTCAACAGAAATAAGTGCCATGCATGTGATGTTGGGCCATTGCAGCTTCATGTTATGGCTGAGTTGCTCAGTGACGGAAGGTCGGCAAGGATTGAAGCCAAAGCCTGCTGGTGCAAGGGGTCTGAACAGGTCGCACTGGCTGCCTGTTTTACATTGCGCGTGAATGACAATCCAAATATTCGCATGTGTGTGTGTGATTCAATCATCATCCTCTTACCGAGAGATTTGAGAATCACGCAGGTTGAATCTTTGGAGCACGAGGTGCTCGCACACCTCAAGCAATTGCTATTTGGAAAAGCCTTTCTGATCTTGCTGGGACTCGAATGGACTCTATAAATCCAAGCGTAAAATTTGTAAAACAATGAGGCAACCCACGGCAACACCATCGTTTCACATGATTTCAATTTGCCCGCCACGCCTGCAATGCGTTCTCTCATCCCAACCACCTCACCTTGCAACAATTCAGTGTCATGATCTTATTTGCACGCTGCACGTCATAGTGTCAGGGCGTCAAGGCTGCTAAAGAAAATTGACATGCCCAGCTTGAGCTCACCCATGAGGATCAAGGCTGGCCCTGGTAAATCTTTTCGGTCTTTTACCTGGTGGAAAAAACTTGGCGACTCGAGCAGAATTGACTCACGGCACTACTAAGGTACACACCAGGGATGGCAGGGTCTCCACAGTTGCGGCCACTACCTCAGCACTCCAAATCGCAACCAAGTTGCAGATCATGAAGATCACATGTTGAAATCTGCGGTCCTGCCTGCATTTCTGGCAGCGACGCCCGATCCACTAATGCCATGGGCGTGGCCTCAGTTTGGAAAGGACAAATGTGCTCCGCGTGCTTGCCCTTCCAATCAGAATGTCTGGTCTGAATTTTGTTTATATCCGTGGCCCATTGCAGCAAAGATTGCAAAGCATAGCATAGCAAACTCAAACCCCTTTGGCCGGGCACAGCCCTGACTTCCCCCTACACATCTTCAACATCTACAACATGTCAGAACCACGTTTGCCATCTCAGTTTGGATCAAGACACTCTCAACCCAAATTGCCAAAGCAGCACAATTTCTGGGGGATGGACCGGAGAGACCCCAGCTGCAAGCATCTTTTGAGTCACACCTTTCCAAACACGTGTACACACACAGACACACACTCACTGCAAAACAAAACAAATGGCCACACTTAAAACACCATGAATCTGCTGGGACCACCTTCCACAACGTTCAGCCTCAGAGTGTGCAGCATCCAATCCGCACAGGAACATCCGACAAAGTCAAGAATGTCAAGGTAAGGCAAGGCTGAGACCCCATGTAGAGGGCAAAGGTCGTGCTGGGCGCAGCAAATTGTGCCCAATCAAAGCGATCATCCCTGATCGTAGAGGGGTTCATCGTCTGCACCTGGGGCATTCTCAAGGTATTCACCATCCGGCCGTTGCTCAAGATAGGAAGTGGATATAGCCATAGCTAGATAAAGATGTTGTATTTGTATGCTGTATGCATCTAGATGTTGCACGATATTGCACTCAAACATATACGTCATGGGCGGGGGACAAACCTGACCCCAGAAGAAGGAGGGTCACGCCTGTCCACATTGGCACCCCTGATCAGGGTCAAACCCGTCCACAAGAGGAGGGTCAAGCCCATCAACACATCACTTTGAGGAGGCTGGGACCGGGGAACTAGGTCCTTGGGCGCTTGAAGCATTCACTACACTACCTTCAGGGTTCGGGGGCCGGGGCAGAAACTAGGGGGCTTGAAGCATTCACTGCACTACCTTTAGGCTGGGGCCGGGACAGGGGAACTGGGACTTGGGGACTTGAAGCATGGACTACAGGTGCGAACAATGGAGGGAGAACAAACAACAAAAAAAGCTTGCTGGGGGTTGGTTGGCAGCATTGCCGTTTCCTTTTTTCCTGGATTCTGGGGAGCAGGAAACCAAAAAAAAACCTAGGATCTAGGACAATTTGGGAAGGACTTGGGTGAAGGCTGACCACCTGCGGAGAACCCTAGGTTTGATACATCTGATCTGAAAATTCGCATAACCAACCGACCCACGTGCCATTAAAAAGAACAAATCTTCTGGATTCCCAATCTAGCAAAACCGTGGTAGGTCACGCGTCCAAGAAACACATTCAGCAACCACTCTGATAGCCGCATGATCGCACTCATTGCGTCTACTTCCGCAAAGAGACGCGGACAGCACTAACCCCCCTGGGACAGGACTGACCCACCTTTCGCAGAAAGGACTGACCCCACGTCGTTTGCATGACACTATCTGAACACGATTTGTCAATACGCTGCATTCTGTTGACAGCTGTCTGATTTTCATTGTCAAATATCCCCCACTGTCTGCATTTTCTGCTGCGTCTGATGTCACCAGTTCGTCCAGATCAGTTCCTGGCCCTCAGAGCGGTGGCGCAGTTGCGGAAAGTTAAGGGCACCCGTGCATCTGCACCTCGGCCAGATTCGTGTGTTTGTCCCCAAGGCCTATGCTTCAAAACATGGCCGGGGTTTGGCTCAGGCACCTGATGATTTGCCACACTGAGCCTCACACCGGCAGCAAGACAAGCTGTCACCTGAGGACATTCAGCAGTGAATGATTGGAAGATCTAAAGACACAAAGTCAATGAGCTGGTTTCGTCGTACACCAAACTCCAAGGAGCAGACGGCTGGCACCACTTCGAATGGAATCTCCCCCGCTGACAATTCCTCCACTGCGGTCTCTCAACTGTCAGCGCTCAGGGTTTCATGTCCTTATATTATCTACGTACTCTTGTCAGGCCTACAGTCTTCGCTGTGTAAGTATTATGTAATGTTGCTCTCCATGTTTTTAACCCCTTCTTGAAGTGCACATCGAGTAAGTCTGTGCACCGAACCCTAGCCACCCCAGGAGAAGTGAAAGCAGTGCGCCCATGAGCTCAGGAGAACAAGCTTGACTATACCATCTGGAGGAATGATGGGTTGGGTCCCTAACTGTGCTAGTGCAAATCCCACTCTTTGTTGGCGGTTCCCCGCTCAACACAGCAGTGCGTGTTGTCTTTGCCCCATGGCTCGTAGCCAAACTTCCACAACTTGCCCCTGGGCTTCTGCAGTCCTCCATCTCCTCCCCCACTCTGCCAAAGATACTGGGATCGCCTCCCTTCAACCGGCACCTGGGTCACCAGAAGTGGTAGCAACCAGCCGTGTAGCCCATCATGTCTTGCCATGTTTGATGTTTCCCGTTGAAAAAACTTGGGGGTCTGTAGTTCCCCTCAGCTGATCTGAAATTGTACCAGGTTTGTCATGGTTCATCACTTGGTTCATCACTTGGTTCATCACTTGGTTCATCACTTGGTTCATCACTTGGTTCATCACTTGGTTCATCACTTGGTGCATCACTTGGTTCATCACTTGGGTCATCACTTGGTTCATCACTTGGTTCATTGCCATCATTGAAGCATTTCTGCACTGAGCCACTCACACAGCCTTCCCTTCCTTGGCCAGAGCGACGAGCTGACCGGAGATGTCGTCCTGTGGCCGTCCCCATTGCTTCTTTCTGCTGAAGAGCAATGGAAAATGGATGACAAATGATGTGACAAATGATGACAATGCTTGAGTGATTGCATGAAATCCATGATCATTCAATTCAATTATTGTTTCAGCATCCTTCAGCCCAGACCTGTTCATTCTTGTACGCTGTGCCTGTTTGCTCCATATCTTTCTATCACATAGGACCAGTTCCACAAGTCTGGCATTTCAAGCTGAGTGTCAAGAATCCTAGCGCGTATGTCTGCTCATGCGTCCTGCTGCACCTTCATTTTCGCCGTGCTGTCGGTGGTGCCCTTGCCAGAAAATCATGAAGCAGAACAATGCAAATCTGCATCATGCAGAATAAGGAAAGCCATATGCGGCAAGAATGACGGCCTTTCGAGGCCAAGGGGCTTGCAGGGTGTTCAACTACACCATTGATAATTTGCTGCACACGCGCCGTGGGGCGCACTGCTTGGAACAGAACATGTTATGATTCACTATCAATATCTATCAATCATGATTAAGTACGTACACATCACTGAGACTGACTGCATATGTATTCCTAAAACTGAGATTTTCTCTCGATTTTCCATGCCAAAATGCGAATGGTTTAGCTCCGAGAGAACGTAACATCTTCGCCCTGCCCAGTGCCCACCTTTCCAACGTACCGAACTTCTGCCGTTGGTTTGGCCAAGGCAATGACCTGCGCTGGCTCTGAGACTGAGCCCTCTCTGGCCTGTCCTGAAGAATTTTTACCGCTCCCGGAACCTGTCTGCAGGCGCACTCTTTAGCACTTTGTCTAAGCAAGTCCAAGTCCGGACCTCTACAAGTCCGCAGCCCTACCGCGCGTCAATCGTTGATTGACAGCAAGGAATCTAATGGCTACGCGGGCATCGCAGGCCTATCTTTTGCGGCCTCAGGTTGATGAGTCTGAGGTGACTGTCCGCGAGGTGTCTCCTCTTCTGTGAGGAGGGAGGGCTCCCTGCACCCAATCCCATTTGACTCATCCTGGCCTTAGCACACCAAAGGAGTCAAAGCAGCGCATAGTTCCCTTAGAGCCTGCTGAAATCGTTTGAAATCATGACGTAGCCATTCCTCGATCCAGTATCCAACCGCTTGTCACACAATCATCAATCTCTGCAACTAAGATGTGGGCTTGTTTCCTCGTCTGACAGTGATGTGCCCTGGGTCTCAAAAATAGCCTCCTCATCCTGCATCCAATCCTTCTTCGAGAACCTCAAGTGAAATCAGCCATGGTTCGCATCTACAAATAAGTAGGCTGCCGCAGCACAAATTCGACTCTTGTAACTTTTCAGTGTCTGTGAACAAGCAGCTGCTGCCGAAAGCTAGTGCAGACAATTAAGGAGCACATGTCTTTAAGCCCATTCTCAGCAACTTAAAAGTCTGACCCGTGCTGTTGAGGCGGTTGTGTGCTCTTTGGGGTGCCAGGTTGCTCATCAGGCTCCTTGGAAGCATAGTCCTTGCGAATGCAATTCTGGTGGGCACATGGTAGCCCTGCATTGTGAGAAATGCATATTGCATCATATCAGTGTATCCTAACCAAGGGGGTACCTCATATAATCTCATCTGCCTGCATGTACCTGAACACCATTCCAAAGTGTTCTTAGTAGGAGAACCACCAATAAATTCCTGGCCAAATGTGGGCACAGCCACGTCAAGAAGGGCCAGGTGTATCTTCCTTCCGTGCTTAGCGATGCTTCTCTTCAGCTTGTTTTAGCCAAGCTTCTTCCGAGTAAACTCCTCCACTGCGCGGCTGGTAGCCCAGCAGAGGAGATACTACGATGGAACCAGCAACTATGGCCATCATGACGCTGAGCTCCGCCGCATCGGAAAGCTGCAGGGAAGCCAATTGCCAATTGATGCAAACTGAAAAAGAATAAAATGTATCAAAATTGATCCAAATCAGCTATTGACCCTTGAATTGTTGATTTCAATGTGGAACATCTTTTGGAAACAGTGGAGCTGTGCTTGCAGCAATCATTGATTGATCTGAGTTGCACCTATGAGTTGACCTGCCTTATGATTCAAGGAGTGCAGAATACGGGAAAATCACGCAAACTCTATTGAGTTCAGATAAGTCACTTCAATGGTGTCTCGGAAAAGCAGCAAAATGCCAAAGAACATCCTCGAGATGATCTGAAACAGCATGGGTGCAAATAGATACATTTCCAATCGGTTGCATCTTTTCTGAGTGATCAAAGATGAACACATCACATTGCCTCAACATAGGCAGCATGAAACACAGGCCCCTCTTTCGCAGTGGCTTAAGAAGCTCGCACATCACCAAACTTAACACTTGAAGAAAGACCCCCCTTAAAACAGTTGCGAATCTGAATGCCACACTATTTCCCCAAAAAAATGAGCATAGCCCCCACCCTCTATCCAGCCCAGGAGCACTAACATGCTGATGGCCGGCTTCAGCAGATAGAAGCGGCGCAGCAGCTCACAGACGACCACGAAGAGCTCAGGCAGAGCAAAGGCGGCCAGCACAGACGACGTCCAAGCGATGAAGTGGTTGTCGATCTCTTCGATCTTGGCCAAGGTGACATCAACCTGAAAGCATGGGGGTCACAGAGGGTTTTATGATATAAATAAATAAATAAATATATAAATAAATAAAGAAATAAAGAAATAAATATATAAATAAATAAAGACATAAAGAAATAAATAAATAAATAAAAAAGAAAATAAATAAATAAATAAATAAAAATAAATAAATAATGAATAAATAAATAAATAATGAATAAATAAATAAATAATGAATAAATAAATAAATACATAAATGAATAAAAAATAATCAGATAAATAAATAGATAAAGAAGCAAATAAATATACAAATAATATATATATATATACATATGTACATCCAAGGTGACATCAACCTGGTTTCACATTAACCAATGGTTGGTTCCAATGGTTGGTTAATAATGCCTGGTTGATAATGGTTGGTTAAATGCAGTCAGCAAGACACTGGAAATCGGATCCTTGCAATCCTTGCAAAATTGCACTTCACCAGGCCTCCATTGCAAACATGATGGCGAGAAGGCACAAGATGACAGGTCCCATCATTGTCACCTCAGCTCATCAAGTAGCTTGGGTTTGTTCAATGCTAAATTCTACCGCCCAAGCAGAAACCCATCACTGACCAAGCCAACCCACTGGAAGTATAGATGGTCCGTGCCAATTGTTCAACCCCAAAGCGGAGAGGCATCTCATGCAGCTCATGAAACCTCCTCTAATGTCATTTGGGGTCAGGAGTGAGGGATGTCAAATTCCATTCGAATCTTTTTGGAACTTAGGCTTCGCCGCAACTGCAAAGCCTTCGCAGCCCAGGCACATAAATCTTGCCATTCCTGCGTCTCGCGTGCAGAAACGATTCAAGTTTATCATTTCAATGATCTTGTCATCAGATTGTCGACAGGCCTTTGCATTGATCTTACTTTAGACCCAACATGACATCTCACAACATGTTTCTCCAGGATACCTGCACTGCACATGCCATTACCACATATTATCAAAGGCTCTACGGGACCCCTCGGAGATCCCTTGGAGATACCTTGAAAATCCCTTGATGCCTGACGACTTCTGTCCCAGATTCTGATACACAAAGACTTGGCCCTCAGAGTCGTAGCGTGGAAGAAGGCGTTCTCCCAGAATAAGGCGACTGGTTTTGTACGCTTCTGAGTTGGAAGCATCGAAACCTGGCGGTTTCAACCCTTGGGATCCCTGAAAAACTTCATCAGTCCACTAGTGGTGATGGCGGATCTTGGTGGTACATCCTGGCCGTGATTCCTACCAACTTCATGAGACTATGCTGGTTGTTGCAGCATGCTCTTTCGGTGCCCACTCAGGTCCAACAGCTGAAAGACACATGCTAACTGAAGCTGCCAGAGGTGAACGTGTTGATCAAGTCATGTTTGACGCTCACGGTGATCAACACTTCCATACCCGTGAGATTTGAGGGCAGAAGCCTTCTTTCACAGGGGAATGGAATGCCATGGGATGCAATTAGGTTGCTGTGCCTTCTGCATCATCATCGCCTCAAACGAAGCCCAAAGCACACTCACGAGCTCAACTTGTTCATCAGTATCAATGGCTTTAGGCAGAAATATACCCATCAACATCAACAAATACTGACAGCGTATAGATCTGCATGCCTCATGGTTTTGATGCCAAGTCTGCAACTGTTTCTGCCCTCGCGTCGGTTGTATATGAACACTGTCAAGCCCCTCATCACTTCGCGTTTGTTGAAGCCAAGCAGCGCAGGGTTTGCACTCCAACTACGATTAGCCAGGCACCCAGCAAATATGGAAGTATCTGGAGGTCTTGGATGAATGCCTGGCTACCAAGAGTGGACTTCCAAGCTTCAGCAGTCTTCAGGGACTCCATATGCGCGCGGTGTTGTGGTCGCGTCAATGTGAGACACGATCAACGTGCATTCGTATGTGCGAGCTTTGGCATCAGGAGACCTACCTACGGTATTACTTGGTAGCAACACCTCCTGCAAACCAGTTCCACCCGTTCCACCCACCACTGCTCTGAGGTCATGACGGCAATGCCCATGAAGAGGAACCTCAAGAGGCGCCAGGGGAACACTGCCTAAACGACGTGACTCACAGCTGCAACATGCCGTACCATGCAGCACCAATGTTGTGTCAAGCGGCATTTGAAAAACCATCTGGAAGAGTGACACGACCAAGAGGGCAAATCGAGACATGGTGGCTGGAACCTTGAAAGCCGCCAAGATCATGTGGTACAGGAAGATGTTTTCCTGAGCAGCAGCAGATGAACCTGGAGACCAAATGAAGTGGTGCATTTGCCAGGCACAATGGAACCCTCCCACATCAAGGATCAGCACCCAAGGCGAAGCATCATGGCTGGCAGAGCCACGGCATCCTGTGTCCCAAACTCTGGGATAAAGCGGGGACCCGAGGCGCCAACAGCCAAGAGACCAACGGCAGTGTCCCAATGTTTCTACTAGTTTCTACTTTTGGGGTAAGAGCTACAACAGCCACAGACAGCCACATATTGCCAGAACTCCTGTCTACATCATGCCCAAATCAGCCTTCATACAAGCCCTTTTGCAAAGCCAGGCTTCCATAGAAAGAACGACCTCAATCACGTACCCATCCAGCCATTTGTCTGCGGCTTCACTGCCAGATGAGACGTACATCCACACCAAGTAGAGGCTGGCGGCCTTGAAGAGAGAAGAACGATCATGAAATTCGGCAAAAACGCTGTTACTTGGTAGGATCTTCACAAAACATCACTACGCTGCACAGTTCTTCCACTGCGATCCGAGCCAATGCCCAAAGACCAAATGCCGCTGCCTCAGCTCCCAATCTCAACGAAGTGCAGAACTGCACGGAACGGCTCCCAATCGTTTGCAACGGCCGTGCAAGCAAGTCACACGAGAGACCCAGGAAACGAGCTGCAGCTGATGGATGAACCAACCTCAGTTGGCTGAAAGTTGCATGAAAAAGCTGCCTTTGCTGAGCTGCAAGGTGACACTTTACAGCACTGCTCTGAATTCAGATGACGTATGCAACCCCAAAGGGGATAGAAACTCAGCAAACTCTTGAAGTAAGGTGCTTAAACGCATCAGCAGGATCCAGATGGTGCCAAACAGAATCCATTGACCCGCAACATTTGATGCGAAGAATTCCTGAAGCGAAACCAAGAAGAGAGCTCTCTCACACATCAACCTGTTGTTAGGTTAGACTCGTGACAATCAATCTAGCCACGAAGGAATAACACAAGTGACTTCAAGTAAGCTATCTGGTTGGACAAAATCCAACAGTCTGATGGAATTTACGATTCCAAATCACCTACGGCGTGCCTCCATCTGCCAATGGGAGGAGGCTCGGTCAGGTCGATTCGCCTTTCTTCCACGGCCTACGACTTTCCACAAATAGGCGGGTCGATCATCTCGCTTCTTGGTGAAATCCACCGCGGCTTTCTGGTCAGTGAAAGCTCCGTCAAGTGCAGCAACCTGAAGGATTGACGAAGACACCGACGCTGCTACCAAGTGCCACACCAAGTGCCACCCCTGCCTCGGGTGAGATCACCAATACGCCCGTCTCAGATTTTTTCTTATTGCGCTTGGGAACCTGGCGGCGCGTCAGCCTCTTTCATCCACACGCACTACACACATCACACATCGACACACCCAATCTGCGCACCCAATCTACACACCATGCTCTCTCTCTCTCTCTCTCTCTCGCTCTTTGTGGCAAAGCTCTGCTGAAGTCATGAAACTTAAGAGGCCTTTTTAGTAACGCACACACACAACTACAGCCCATTTCAAAGGTGCGCCTGAGGTATCGATTCCACGATTGCAGGAACTAATAAGAAAAGTGCAAGGAGAGAATGCCTTGCCACAACTTCTGTCGTGAAAGACACAGACACCGCATTCAGTTCACAATGCTGCCCAATCAAATCAGTGCCTGTGGAGCATATCGTCCGATGCAAATGTCCTCAGATGTCCTCAGCACTCTCTTGCAAATGTTGGCTCGGATTCTGAAGTGGGCCGAGCATACTCAGCCGAAAAATACCCAAGTTTCCATAAGTTCCACCATATGAGAACAAATGCCCAAGATGCCCAAGCATGGAAACTGCAAACATCAGGAATCAGTCGGGCCAAGCACAGCTCAATGGCTCGGCTGCAAGACTTTCAATGCCAACACATGATTACCAAGGTCAGTTGGATAGAATTGATACAATGATTATATGGTTATAAACCAAAGGGACTATACTGCGAGGGGACTACAAACAAAGATGAAAACCAGTGAATAAACAAGTCCAAGTGGAGCTACGGAAACTCCAAACAAGAAAAAACAAAATCAATGTGATGATCTATAAATGATGGACAGTGATAAATGTATTCAAACCTCGGAGGAGAAACAATAACAAGGACTCATTGATAGTCTAAACGCAAGTCACAGCCAGGCAAAGAGCCTAAGATCATGGCTTTGGTTGTCATACATTCCACGCTGCACTGGATGCTTCCAGTCGCTTAGCTTCAATAGAAGAATTAAGAAAATGAAGACAAAAGATACAAAAAAATGAGCTGAGACCAGGCTGACATGGATTTTGGGGCAGCTGTTGGCTCCTTCCAAGCCAAGCGTCTTGGATATGACGCAAAGGAAAGCTGTTGCCGCGAAGTCGCAGCCGGCTGCTAGCTAAAGATTGGTTCTAGTATCAGGTAATTCTGTAATAGTTAGTGAGACCGAGGCAGCTTTAGCCAAGCGGCTGCATGGTGTAAATCTCAAGCATCAATCAAATCAATCGTTTATCATGCATCTGCTACCATTTGACTTGCTGATTCAAAGTGACATTCGTCAAGGCATGTGACTTGGACGCACTACACAGCTACACCTCGTCTGGCACCAAACGGTCATACAGCACCACGTCGCAGGAGCGAAGCACCTTCCCGAGTTCGATCGGACGTGCACTTTTTGTATCGTTGAATACTGGCCTTGCCAGTTGGGTATGGGTCAAAAGCCCTACTATTTTCCATATAGTTTTGTTGGTCATTATCCCCCAGTATTGGTTGGTTAACTGCTTGACCCAGCTCGCCAATCCTTGCCACATTGAATCAATGCCTCAATTCACATCCCTACCCATGGCGTCGAAAAGTTTCCTGCCTCCAACGCTCGGATGGTCAGTAGCTCCACGGACCCAGGACCGGCCCCAACCAAATAGACCTTGTAATGGGGCCAAGACTTAAGCTAGTCCTTGATATGGGAGTACCCTTGACATCCTGACAGTTTCCTTCTTAAAAGATGGGAGATCTCAATCTGCAAGTGCTGTAGTATCTGGTTCATACATGTGAAGATCAAATATACAGTCAAGGCGGCTCACAGTCTAATGCCAACAATCCGTCCCCACATCCATCCCGGTCCCTGAGGACAGCGCACAACCTGGCTGCACGCAGCCTGGAAATGAGCTGGAGGATGCTGGAGGTTGAAAGGCAACCATGCCAACTGCGTGCTTTAGTGCGTGGTTAATCTTTGCTGCCACTTGCCTGTGATGCCGCCATAGCCTGCACTGACCGACCATCAGTTTGATCAGCCTTCTTTCTTTTGACAAAGCCTGCATGCTATGCCTTTGGAACCTTTCAGAGAGGTTCCACCCTCAGACTGGTCCCTCTACGAGGCCTCCACTCTCCATCGTGCAGATTCAGGGCAGGCTACCGCATCCGGTTCTACAAGTGGAGCTGGCGTTTCTGTGTCACGGTAGACATTTGGTCTACTTGAGAAGGATGCGCGGGAATAAGAGAGAAAGAGAAAGAGAGATACAGAAGGAACAAGCCCGCATGGCTTCTGGTATGCTGCCACTGCAGGCGCATGCAACCGCAGCAAAGCTTGCAAATTCTTTCGAATCATGGGATGTAGCTTGGCATGTCCTTTTTTCCATGCACCAACAAGGCATGGAAATGCCTAGCAGGCTGCCCGCCACATGCCACCCACAATTGTTGCCACAAGCCTCGAGCCAAGCGAAATTCTTCATGTGAACTATGCATGGCTGTGCAGGTGCCCGGAAGCTGTTGCTGTTCCCACCTCTCTGGCCACTCTGCGCTAAAGGCTCCACAAGCTTCACCGCCTCGGCCGCCTGCCAAAAACTCGAGGCCGAGCGCTGCGCTTCAACCGTCCTCAAGGACCACAGCTGTGGCAGAAACGGCACCTCCCCACTCTCTGCAAGATGCAGAGCTGCCGCAGTCACTGCTGCATGTCCAGCAGCAGGCTGAAGCTGCAAGAGGACTTCAGACCTTGGAGCAGCGGGCGGCGGGCGCCGCACTTTTGTATCTCTGCACCGTTCTGTGCCTGCCGAGGTACGGGTCAAGGGAGACAGAAGCACTTGATGCATCCTGCTCCTCACGTTCCGATCATGGTGCAAAAGCAACGCTAAAGATGAGCCAAAGCTCATGTCTTACTTGTAACCACTAGCCTAGCGGGCCGGAGGCAAGAGCAAGTCTACTTTACCCAACTGCCGAGCTGTCCGAATGCGCAAGCAAAGGACCGAGGCCTTTCGCCTCAGGCAACAACTATGCACATCTGTGATCTTTTGCTAGGCATTGGTTTCAACTTTGAGGTCTCAATTCACACAATTTAACCTTGATTCAAAGGGATTCTACCACGCAACTATTCCTCTGCGGATCTTTGAACCTCTTTCCCACTCAGCGAAGGACGCCACTGCTGGAATCCTGACTGCTCTCAAGCCAGGGAGCACAAGAGGAGCAGCACGCTGTGTCCAGAAAGCGCTAGCTGCTGAACATGACAATCCACTGCAGGTCGCGCCTTCATCTGACTGTAAAACATCAGTGCAAGCTGCGCGTCCTTCACAGCTGGTGAAATGCTTCATGCGCCCTACTTTGCGTGGAAAAACCGGTGTTCATATGCGTTCATATGTGTTCATAAGTGTTCATATGTGTTCAGGTAGCAGGTCTTTGTACTTAAAGGTGGTGGTGGTGCACCGAGATTCTTCTTTTGTTCCCCCAGTTGAGCTTTTCTAAGAAACAGAATGCAGAAATAGGCAAGAAAGAAATAAAAACAAAACCAAGTGCATTTCCGATCCAAACAGTTTCAGGAGTGCGTCCTTGAGGCGTGCGAGCCTCACACTGCAGTGACTACTAATTACATCGTTGCGCAATGCCTTTCTGCCACATGAGCAGTGAACTGAAGTCCAAACGCTGAGAGAATCATGACAGACGCAGGTTCGCCATCTTGAAAACCTTTGGGCTCACAGGACAGTCGACGTCGACTTATGTCCACTTCCGAGGCAGATTCTGGACTTTGCTCACTGTGTTTCTTGCAGATTCTTGCTAGAACTTCCTTGGTTCCTGACCTTCGTTCTGCCTTAGACAATTTCCCGCGCAAACGAAACACAAATCGATGGCCGATTGCAGAGAATGAAATTGACCGACAAGGTACAGCTTAACAGTGAAAGTCGCAAATCAACACGCCACATGACATTCAGTTCAGTGTCTTTCGAGGGAATGGTGAGACAGCTAAGGATAGCTTTCCACGAGAGCTTGGAACAAAAACTGAAACAGCTAAGTCGCAAGAAGCAAAAACAATCTTGTTCAACAAGTTATCAACAGAAGTTGAAGCTCCACAAGCCATCCCTTCTCAAACATTAACACCACAGCAATTCTGCTGGATAGCATCGGTCGATGCTGATTGGGTTCACTGTTGCCACTCCCTTCGGGGGGCAGGACAGTTTCGGGGTGCCAATGTTTGTCACTGCTTGGGCCAAGCCAAAGGCGCGGTTGTCTAAACCAGCCTTCGCACTAAGTTGCAACTTGTTCAGTCTATCGAAGTTGAGTTTGCTCATGACATCCCCAGGACCCCCAAGTTGAAGGACAACAGGACACCAACCGAAATGTCTATGCATAGATCTTGTGCACACGTCGTAGATCTTTTCTCAAGGGATTTGCCTACTGTCACGACTTGCGGGCAAGTACTGTCGTTGTACATTCTGAAGTTCTCGACTTCAAAGGAACAGCATCGCCAACTGTGGGGATCTTCCGGACTGCCCTACCTATTTTTGAGTGAGTTGTGGTAGCTTGAGAAACAAAGCCCATGGACGGCAAACATTGGCTACCCACGTTCGTTTGCGAAGACAGCTTCACCCTACAGGCGGCTGTTGCTAAAACCCATTGGATACTGCCCATTCGAAAGCTGCTTTGAGTTTCAATGTTTCACCAGCTTGAGCTTCTCAGACATCTTTTCCACTGTGAAGCCTGAGATTGAAATCTCTGAAATCCAAACACTCGGAATCATGTTCTCCAAATGGATCCAAGTTTCTGAGTTGACGGATATCCTGGTGCATATTGCCTCGATTGCAGTGACCAAGAAGGTGCTCTTTGCAAAAGACAAAGAAGAGAGACGGCCAAGAGGGTGGGAGCAAGATGCTAGAGAGACAGTAAGAAAAGAAGGAAAGAAGGAAGAAAAAAAACGAAAAAACGACATAGAAAGAGAAAGAGACGGTGACAGAGAGTAAAACCGAGAACGAAAAGAAGAGAAAGAAGGAGAAAGAAGGAGAAAGGAGGAGAAAGGAGGAGTAAGAGATGCAGAAGGAAAGGAAGGAGATTGAGAAGGAGAAATAAAGGAAGAAGAAAGGACAAACAAAATTCAAAAAGAGATAGAGGAGAGACACCTACGGCAAAGAGTGAAGAAATGTAAAGATCGTCCTGTAGGAATGAAATTTCAACGATGCCCTGCTTCTGAATCGATGCCGCAACAAAGTTACCCAAATGCTGAAATTTCATCTTGTTGCTGCCTGGTTACCACATTCCCTCATCAAGGTCACTAGGTCGATTGATTGTGCACCTCCCTTCAGCCGCTTGGCTCCACTCAAGAATTCCTGATACGAAATGGACCCATCTCCGTCATCCAGGAGATTGAAGAGGTTCTCAGCATCAGAGGATTGCAAGTCGAGAGCTGACAGCCAAACGCGCAAGCGCGGATCGCTCAAAGCAGCTTTGAATTCATCTTTGTCCAACGCGCCACTTCCATCTGCGTCCAATTCTTTGAATAAGGTTCCGACCTCGGCTTATTCATTTCATTCAGCTTTGGCTTTGGAGCATCCATGGCGAATTTCACAGTGCGAGTGCAACCATGGAACGCCCTTGGCATGGCTTTCAACCAGGCGCTTCTTCTGCAGCACTAAGAGTTCATCATCTTCGTTTGCCACGCGCATGGTCTGTTGTATAAAAATTCCTGTGATGACCTGCATCAGAGGTCGGTCGGGTCCACACCAAAGGAGTGTGCTAAACAAGCAGAGAGACGAGCCTGCCTTGAGGACGGCGAAGCCCACCACCAGTTTGTACGCAAGAATTCCGATCTGCCAGGAGCAGCATGGAGCAGCCAGGTGGATGATTCTGCCACTGCATCTGTGTGGTTTACCATGCTATGTCCTGACAGATGTCGCAGTAAGTCTTCCAAATCAAAGCCTCACTGAACGCTCTAAGCTTGCGGCTGCAAACCAAGGGCTGACGTTCTCCATCATCGACCTTGTGATACCTCAGAACAAATTTTCTCAACAGATCAGTGCGGGGATCCGTGAGGCTCAGTTCGAAGGTGCAAAACTCAGCAGCGCAACCTCCCAAGGTGCAAGCAAGGAGCCGGCATAGTTGGCTAAGGTCAACTCAAACATGGAGACCAAGCCGCGGCCGACATTGCCGAAAAGCCGCCAGATTTCTTGGCGTAACTCAGGGTCTGCAGATGGTGTCGTCTCAATCCTTGGGATCTTCAAAGGCCACATTTCCACAAGTTCCCATCAACAGGGTCTCTTTCAAAGGGAAAGTTTGACAACTTCCCGGTTTGTTTCGTGCTGCGCAGTGAAGGTCTCTTTCTGAGACAAGGCACCATCCTTGAACGAACTGTGACATGGCGAGAGCGCAAACCGTCATCATGATGAGAAGAACAAGTGCAGACCTGAGTATGGACAGATACAAACATGATATGGACACAATGATCGGCCATAATAAGCGCGTTCCAATTTCCACGGCATCCATGGCTTCCAAGGGAAGGTCGTCTCCTTTGGGTTCTTTGAAGTGCCCTGCCATGCTCTTCACCCATCCATACTGCAACTACCCTGTCGCACGAGGTGCCGCCACCCTAACCTTCTCCCAGCAGCAGATTGCAGTGTTGAATCAAAGGCAGGATGTGCACTACTTGCTCCGTTGGGCATTACCTTCTGAATCTCGGATTGACTTTTTTTATTCTTCACGTTTATTTTCATGGCGAAACCTGGCGTCATCTCCAACATCGCATAGTCCGCGCGAGGAGAAAATCAAACGCTCAAAGTTCAGCTTCATTATGGATGGGCAACCCTAGTCCTGAATTGGAATGGTTTCAATTTCATTCAATTTCTACTTTTACAAGTCCGCAGGTTCACCCGTGACAGGACGACCAAACTGTTGATTTTTGACGAGTCAGAATACCCTTACCGGGAAGGAGCGGCCTTTCTTGGCAAGCGTGGCTAGGGCCATTCTACACGTGTCAAGAAGCCAGGTATGCAGACATGATCTGAATATCAATGAACATCAATGAACATCATGATGGTATCCTGCTCGTCTTGGCTCAGCTTGCTAACTGGGGTAAAAGCATGCGGGGCCCTAGCAGACTCCAGATCCAAGCTGCCATGCTAGGATGTCGAAAGAAGCACGGATAGAGCCCAGCAGAAGATGCAGAGAATCGAACTGCTGAATGACCTTTAGAACCCGAACCTTAGTTTGGAAAGCTGTGCAGGGATTGGTTAACTCAATGGTTGATTAGCCACCACTTACCAACCATGACTATCGTTTTCACTAGTCAATCATTATTGAGTTGATTAACTTCTGAACGTGTCAAGCTCTCACGTCAACATTCTAATCCCATCCTTACTGTTGCAATCAAATGGGCAGGTAAATTCACCTGCAGATCAAATTGCAGTTGAGAGGCTATCCGACCAAGCTTGGCCATCCTGAAGCATCCCACAGTCCAAGATTCCATGCGGATGGCTTGCAGCTGATATTCTCAGACTTAAATATATCTCTCTATGTCTATATATATATATATGTGTGTGTGTGTGTGTGTGTTTTAAATGTTTATCAATTTATTAAAGTATAATGTATACATCTAAAAAACAAATCATATTTGTGTGTGTATGTATATATGCATGTTTATCTTGACTGACTTCTTTTCAAAAACCAAACAGGCTGAAACAAAACCCTGGAAGCTCCAACAGGATTCATGGTGCAGCTGAGGCACCTTAGGACGCGAAACCTGGAGGCATCTTTTTCAGGCAGCTTGCTCCAAAGAAACGGACAAAAAGGTGGTCGAGGCTTCAAATCTGAGGCAAACTACCAAAACTGCTAAGGCCACGGCATCATGGGATTGATTTCAACCGCGGCCCCAAGCACGTCGATAATCCAAGTGAGGACCTCTCTGTGAGTGAAACACCGGCCATCAATTTTTGAAACGTGAATGATTTGAATGAGACCTCTCGTCAGCTGAGGTTCCAGCTACGAAGAGATCCATCCAGTTCCAAGTCAGCTTCCAAAATCCCAAAATGCCAAAGGCAACAAACTTCAAGCAAATCTCGAAGGTAAAGGCGATGCCAAAGCACAATTCCGCATAGAAAAAGAATTCATCCATTGTATTCACGGGAGTGGTTTGAAGGCCAACTTCATATGCCAATTTCCCCCCGATCAGCTCGATTTGCGCCATCATGGTGCCACAGTTCACGACGATAAGCAAAACGAAAAAAAGCTCAAAGGGGTAGCCAGTAACGATCCGCTTCAACCATGGCAGGCCCCAAAAGAATATCTCCTTCGGTGTCTTAATCTCATCTTCTTCCTCAAAAAATTTTGACGCTCTTATCGATGGATCCTTTTCCTCGGCCATCCCGGAGCACACAGAACATTGACAACTACAAGTTGACATACATTGCACCCTCATCACAATCTCAATTCAATCTATCTCTTTCTCCCTAGCAGCCCTAGTAAGCATGACTGCGGGGACGTCGCAAACAAGCGTCAGCGTTCACTTTTGCCAACGAGGCCAGCATTGAACCGCCCATATTTTTCTTCATCTTGTCCACGAGCGACTGTTTTCGGCCGCCCGTCTGCAACAAATCGATGATCCTTGAAGTAGCCATGTGCCATCTTGCTCTGGCAATGTTGCCTGATTCCAAGGCCATAGCGGCTGATGCAACATTGGCAACCTTGGGCACACTCAGCCAGGCTCACAAAGTCACTGAAAGGTTTGTGTCTCATCTCTTGCTTGGCACTTGTCCACTTAGTCCACTGAGTCCACTGAGTCCACTGAGTCCACTTAGTCCACTTAGTCCACTTGTCTTGCTGTATGCTGTATCCTCATGTCACCTCTGGAAATGTGGTGGCTAACATCGCCCAACTAGCTCGTCTGAGTGAGATGCAGCAGATTCTTTGCTTGACATATTTACCAATGACGAAGTCTTCCAAGCATCAAGCTCTTCCTGGGATGGTAAGCGCCAAGGGCCAAGATGGGCCGAGATATGGAGATTATGCGGTTTAGGCGGTAAAGGCGGTAAAGGCCAAAACCCTGGGATCTTCTGTATTCCAACAGACATGCCCAGCCTTTTGCAGCCCTTGGTGTGTGGAAGACTTCACTTCTCCACTTTCCGCAGCCCCTTTGTGGCAAAGTTATACACATCCATTTGGTTCTTTTTGCTTGATGCTGACTACATCCATTTGATTCTTTTTGCTTGATGCTGACTACGATGATCATCCGTGATGTGGTCCAGGATGACAGTTCTTGTGCAACCAAAGAGTTGGCCATCTTTGTCCAAGAATGTGCATCTACTGTCTACTGTTGGTTTGTTTCTTGGCTGGTTTGTTTGCTTCCCTGCGCTTCGGAATGGGTGCCTGCGTAAGGTTTGTGTAGATCATCATAGATCTGTCTTGCTGAGACCTCCAACACACTGATCTCAGTTGGGCTATGAAACACCCAAGGATGATATCCCCCCCTTTTGTCTAGATTTGTTTTGCATCTCCCACTTGAATTTCAGTGTCACCAAAGCCCCTCAACGGAGGAGCGAAGGGGCGGTTGTGGGGCGCGATTGAACCAAAAGGCTACACAATTGTTGGCATGAATTGCAAGAGCTCAGTAGCTTTGGAAATTTGTGGATCTATCTTGGAATTTGGAACTGAAAATCTCAGCAAAAACGGAAGATGCGGAAAATCCTAAGCTTGAAACTCGCTGTCTCCAAGAGTTGGTGTTGAGAGACTCTCTATCTCTCTTCGGGCGGTAGCTGTACATAGAGAAAATCCCGGACATGAAAATGTGAGCACACTATGCCGACCACACCCATTCTCAATAGCTGGTCCCCTCAGCCACAAAGCGGCAAAGAACCATGATTTCTTTGAGTACGATTCTGGCCTGAGAATGCGCAGGGTGAGGTTTCTGGAAGTGACAAACTGGGTCCATACTCAGCGTAGGGAAGCCCTCTTTGAATCCGAAATCAAGGTTCGGAACCAGGAACTAATGGCTGTAGCAGCGCAGTGGAACCAGGTTTCGGAGTCGAAGCCGAACGCTACAAGATGGGTTCAGGGCAGACCCCAAAGATAGCAACGCCCATGGCCACCCCCAAACCTGTGCTGGCGCCCTGTAGCTAGAAATGTAGCTTGGCAGCTGTCAAGCAGCAGCAGCGACGACCACCACAACAGCAAAAAGAAAAAGACAACAAGGCAACAACAGTCGTCGTCGTCGTCGTCGTCGTCGTCGTCGTCGTCATCATCATCATCATCATCAATCATTACTTTACCATTATCCTTCTTCGGTTTCGAGCTACGAAACCAGGTGAGGGAAAAAAAGAAAAAAAGAGAAAAAACAGGGGAAAAGGTAAGCACCAGTTGAGCAAAAGCACTAAAAAAGTAAAGAAAAACATTTAGCTGGGTCATGCCACCAGTAATTCTCGTGGGCGGCCCAGAGGGCACTTGTACATGCCATGATGCCATGAGGTACAAATGCACGAAATGCACCAGAGTCACGTGCAACGTCGACCCCATGCTGAATGACGTCCTGCATTTTTTTGGATATTTTCTTGTGACGTAGCTGGTGTTTGATGAGCTCCTGATTTCTGGCTGCTCCTGGAACCGAGTTGAAGCAGGAAACTGGGACCTTGAATTTTTGAGGTCGCATCTGCATGCATCCGCACATGCGGCCCATGCTTGCAGGTCATATCCGGGATCCCTAGTTGACTTTGGATTTACTACTTGATCCGGTGTATGTGTGTGTGTGCGCGCAATCCTTATAACAAACAGAATGTAATGAAAGCAGGGAGAGGCTGGGGATTGGTACAGTCAGCGGCCAAGCAAGACACTACAGTTATCCTGTGCAAACGTACCTGTTTATCTGACTATAGCGGCGCACCTGGGCGCCTAGAAGATGCAACTGGTGGCCAACATCGCCACGGGTAAGAGTAGACAGCAACAATCGGAGACAGTTGTTGCAGGCAAATGGTCCGCCCGAACTGTCATACAGACCTCGCCACCTGTAGGATACTCCAGGCGATGGCTACCACATCGTTATCAGAAATCTGCATTGTTGTTTGTTGCTGCCCCCGTTCCGAAGATTTTGATCATCAAAACGCCATGAAAGGAGACAGCGATTTTGGGATGGCCTGTCTGCTTGGACTTTCGTACCAACAGCCATCCTTTGCAACTGACACTTCCCCTATCTTCACGTCAACCTCAAAGAAAAGCTTCACCTCCGCTGTCCCCACAATGGTTGCCGAGCTTCCTTTTCCTTCTGAAGCTGTCGCGCAAAAGCACGCAGTCTGGCCTTCTCTTCTTCAACCGAGCCCTCAGTGCCACATCCGCGTATTACACTCCCATGGTAGCGAAGATATTCTATGTTATGGTCAACAAACCGTAGAATTTCTGCTCACATTTGTACTACTTCGGATTGTATTCGCTTTACATGCTGTTTTCATTCTGTTCATGCCGTATTCTGAGTATTCTATTTACTTTTGAATTCCAATCATTGCCGGGGCACTGAGAAATTGTCCAAGGCGACCTGCGCGCACTCTCACCATCAGTTCCCTTACGTAAAAAGGAAGCTTGTCAACAAACCAGAACTCAGACTCTGAGCCGCTGCAAGAACCAAAAAAGGAAATAGCATGAAATAAATTGAAATAACCTACCTCTGTCACACCAACCTCGGCATGAAGAAACGTAGCGAAGTGTTTCCTTGGGTTGTTTTGTTGGCCACATTTCATGTACTGTCTTGGTTTTGGCATTTTTGGAAACTGATTGCATGTTTTGTGAAAATTCCCTTTTTGTGGTTTTGTTTGGTTAAAATCTTCAGAATCACTCGCAGGGTTTTTCTGTTTTGGTGTTATGTTATGTTGTGTGTGTGGATGTGTTCGTGGGCTGTTCGCCTCCCACTAGGAGAAAATAACTCAGCATCATGTTTGCAGCTCTTTTTCCTGCAAGCTATCGGCTATGGCAGCCATGGTCTGCTGGAATGTTTATCGAATCAAGGGATGCTTTGTTGGCAGAAGCTACTTCTCCCTGGCTGTACGTGAAAGATGCCCGTTCTGAACGCGCACCCTGATCAGCAGTTTAGTGCCATTTCGCGCGAGTGCCATTTTGAGTGTCTTATACAAGTGTCACTTGGAAGGGCGTGCGGTGCGTTTTATGAGAGTGTTTTTCAAGCATGACCCTTCTTATTGCCTCGAGAATCGTTATTCTCCATTCTTCACCACTATTATCAATTAATGTCGTTTGGTGCCAACCACCGCAACGAAGAAAAGCAGCCCCTCCCTGCGCCTCAAGTGGCTCCGCCAGCTTTTTGCGCCTGAGCAAAGAGACACAATCCGAGACGTCCCAAAAGCCACATCCCAAATGCCATCTTTGGTCGAAGAAAAAGTCTCCAACGACGCCTACCAATGCTGAAGCAGTGCCTACCGAGAAGTGAATACGATGTACGATGAAAGACCCCAGCCCTTCTTGACCTTCAAATTACGAAGCTAACAGGGGCTGAGAAAGGCTGTTCCAAGGCACTCGTTGGGTTTCTGCCTTCACCTGACGCAGGGCAGAGCAGTGCATAGCATTGCCATGCCCCTGTCCGAGCAACAAGCATTTCAGGTCCTTACACGGCCACCCCCTGATTTCATCGCCTGGACTTTGCACCAGTCATTGATTCGCTTCAGCCTCCCGCAGCTCCGCGTGATCACAAGACATCCGACCAGGTGACATCGACATCCGACCAGGTGACATCCTTTCGGTCGTCAGTCCTACTGTCCGTCCACAAAATGCCGACAGAAAGCAGAGCACTGTGCTGATTCTCCATCTGCTTCAGAACAGCCGCTCGATCTGCTTTAAACGCTTCTTGGATCCACCTTGGTGGCAGATGGCTCTCACAGCCGTAACCCAGAATCACCGTAACCTTGATGGTCGCTCTAGGGACCGTAAAAATTCCTCTTCTTCAGCCGAACTCACATGTACGCACCCCATTCAAAACAAATTGCGCAACAACTTAGTACCCATGAGCAGGCTCTGGTAACAAGAGTGTAGCAGCTGAAGAAGCAAGGCTTCAAGGGCCAAGATTCACCACAGCCTGTCGCATGGAACATGCAACACGATACGAACTGCCGAGCAACGCTTCATTTCTCGCAGCGCCTTGGTGATATTTCTCAGGATGGTGAAGTCTGAGCAAATGTGTACTGGAAGATGCTTGGAACTTCACTGTGATCTTGTCATGTCTTTAAATCTTCGCGCTAGGTGCAGAACTTCTTGGTCCAACATCTGGGTTGGGCATCGCGCACGAACTCAAAGTCCAAGCTGCTTGGGCAGATATGGCTGCGCATTTTGAACAAAATCAAGATTTACACAGTGCAGCTGATCAATGCCCAGAAAAAGTGATTCCAGCCAGATGTCAACTTTTCTCCCATGTTTGCAAGAATCCATGGACTGGGGTAGAAACGATGCAGAGCAAATAGCGGAATACAGAGAGGGGTCCGACAGCTCCAGTTCTCCAAGTGTCCAAATGATGCCTGCCTCGAAGCAGAGCAGGCTGAAAGATCTGTCCATCGTGCGACTGCTCTGAGCCCACAACCAATTCCTGCAATTTGAATTCGGAGATCCGAGAGGGAACCTCCTCCTTCGAAGGATGAGCTGGGCGCGACCGCATCATTTCTGGGTTTTGAATTTCCCGGGGCGCGCATAAACGGTGCATTTTTTACCGGAACTTTGCATTGGTTTTGCCCTAACATGCATACCACAAAAGGTGCATCCCAACATATCAACAGACTGGGTCTGAAACAAGCCCATCCGGCTTTCATGTGGAATCAAAACCTACTGTTCAGATTTCGCCAGTGTCAGCCAAGAGAAAACAACTGGGGTTCTGGATGCTAAGCCCAACTAGAAAAATGCCGTTCGGACCAGAGCCATGAGAGCAAAGCAAAATCAATATCTCAACATGGGTGATAAGTGATTAGTGACATTCAACTGAAACAAATCATGCAACAAAAATTCAGCTGCCTCGTTTGGTTCAAGTGGATAGTTGCAAGCGACAAGAGCAATTTCTCTGATGTAATCGATTACTATAGTTCAAGATATTTGAGCAGGCCCAGCCAAGAACGCGCGAGCAATCGGGTCCTGAATACACGTCATTAGGGGGCAGGAATCCACTTGCAGGTGAGCCATCGTTCAGGCCTTGGCGCCCAGGGAAACTGATCTACAGATCCTATCCCTTCCCAATGGCATCAAATGGCCACACCTTTCCCCTCACTAAGAAATTGTCATCAGAATTTGTGCCAAGGCAGAGGCTGAATGACCAAAAAACACATGTCTCGTTTTTGTCTCACTGCGCTCGTCTTTGCAGATTCAGCGAGCGATCTCGCGTGGAAGGTCCCCCACGTGTGGACATTCTGCAGCCTCTCATTGCAAGAAACTAGTTGTGGCTGCTTCCCCTGCAAAACAGCAGTGGCAATCGGTGATCCCAAACGACGAGACAAAAGAATCCCAAACACATCGGGTGGCAATCCTGAACCAGCCCAAGTAGCATCCAGCACTGCAGCTTCGCGCAACTTGCTGTCATGGCAATCTCTCAGCTCGGTGCACAGGCGCCTCTTAACAGATACGATGGCATTTCTGCTCTCTTCCAAGCGATGATTCCTTTCCATTGCCAAACACGTTGAGCCTAAGAGTTCAGCGTCTGCGCGCAATTTCGACGTTCTCAGTTCTTCCAAGCAAACCAAAGCCTTGTGCCAAGGACCCCATTTCCTCCATATTTGCAACAAATGGGAGAAGGTGATGCCGTTGAGTTCCAAACGCCTGTCTGTCGCATCCTGCAGGAGTGCCAGCCCCACACTCCAGTGGCCATCACATTTCATTCCGTTCAGCAGCCAGTTGTAGGTTTGCAGCGCGTTGTGGATTCCAAGGCGGTGTGAACGGTGCAGGAAAATCAAAGCCGCTTGCCATTGGCTCCCCTTGGAGCAAGCTGCAATGATTGATCCCCACCCGACAGAATCCAGTTGCTTCATCCCAAGGCTGTTGCACAGGTCTAATGCCAAGTCCCAACGATGGGAATCCTTGAATGCGCCAAGGGTAGTATTCACTAAAACTTGAGTGTTTGATCGGTCTTGTATCGGCATCTTCTGCAGCAATGCCAACACTTGAAGCCATTTGTGTGCACCACCCAATGATGTAAAGACTGCACCATAGCTAACCACACTGGGTTTCAAGTGCCTTTCCAAATATGCAAAAAGTTGAAGCGACTGTTCCCACTGCTGCTCGCAAGCATGGATGCAAATATTGATACAAACTGTGTCTGGGCGAATCTGCCTCGCAAGGGTTCCATGGATCTCTAACAAGCACCAGTACTGTAAGAATCAAATTACAAGCTATATGTGGGGAATTAATGGGAATTATGCAATTCATGGCCACAGGAACTAAGTTTTGATAAAGACATTATCAAACTACAATGCAGCTTGGACACTTCCCGATAATTCCTTGCAACAATCCAAGGGCATGTCGCCATTGTCTTTCTTTTGCCATGCTTCGCAACACCTCGCTGCACGGAACAATTCCTGGACGAAACCCTGCCTCGGAAGAAACTGGAAGCAAAAACGAAGCATCAACTCCCTCCGCATCAGCTGTATAAGCACGTGCACATGTAGCTTAGTCGCCCATAAAGTACCACTGCATGTCACCCTCAAAAGGCACAGCATCAAGGGTTGAAGCCCTCAAAACACTAGAAAAACTTTGCCATTCGAGCGAGGAGCTTTCCAAATGGCATCCAAGGAGTGAAGCGCATGACTCCATTGAAAACTTCTGCATGCTGCACGCAACGCTCTCAAGCATACCCCATCCAACATCAAACAGGCATCATTTTGTACGCTTGAGCAGCATCGGTGACAAGTGGAGGCCAAACCGTTTGCTTCTGCCTGTGTGCGTGTGTGTTTCCATTATCTTCTTACACTCTTCGCACACGTACCCATGACAGTGGGCCATATGCAGCCTTGCAAATCAGTGTGCTTGACAAATTTGCCCGGACCGGAGGTGCCAAGGCAGTATCCAAAGCAGCAATGGAAAGAGGCTCATAATCTTTGATAAGGGACTGGGGAGACCTTTCAACCTTGGAAATTCATGTCTGAGATTGGACATCTGTGTCTGGGAGAGTCAGTTTTTAAATGAACTATACATTAATTGATAGATGGCGTAGCCAATTTTGTCGTGCACCTTTCTTGGACAATCCCAATTCTAGCTGGGTATTGTCCCCTGGAATCTGACAAATCCAGGAGCTTTGGCGTTGAAGTTAACACCCGACAAAATGGTTGAGGGTCGAGAGGTTATGTGTTTTGAAGGCTGGACATCTTGGTGAAGGAGTTGCTGTTCAGCCCATGTTAGTCCGGCGGATGTTGGGCCCAGAACCCATCTTCATTCCACAGTTGGTCTGGCAAAATAATTTCCCAGTTCCTGTCCTCTGGAACCAATTTCTGCAATGTTGGAGGTGCAGGGTTCCTTCTGCAGAAGTGTAAACCTTCCCATCCTAGCATGATTTCCCAGGACGTCATCAATGCTGCTCAGGTTCCTAGCACTTTACCACTCACAGGACATGAATCGGGAAAAGGCTAAGTTTGGGAAGTCAAGCTGCATCAACAATCAAAAGCAAATCAAAAAATTCATAATCTTAGGGGTTTTTTTGATTGGGCGATTTTTTCTAAATTTAGGGCTTTTCTAAATTTAGGGCACCATGTTTTTGATAAGAAAGATACAAAGAGCTCAGAAACTTCGCAGCATAACCAATGTCAATGGCCCTCGCCGATGACAAACCACAGCCTCCATTGCATTGAAATCGACGAAGGAACCTGTAACTGTACCAACTGGGCGCTGGACAACATTTGCCAATGCCTGCCCGTTGAAGCAATGCAAGTTTCGATGCCACGCCATGGCAACAGATTTTTCATCGCACCTGCGGCTCCATATTGACAGCAAGTCCTGCTCCCAACATGAACGGAATGCCATTGCTGTACAACCAACACTGATCAATGGAAGTGTGAATAAAAACAAGACCCATGACAGCTGCAGCAGCAGCAACAACAACAACAAAAGAATACAAATCCAAATGCAAATGCAAATGCAAATAAAAATGCAAATATAAATATAAATTCTAAATGCAAATGCAAATGCAAATGCAAATACAAATGCAAATGCAAATGCAATTGCAAATGCAAATGCAAATGCAAATGCAAATACAAATCCAAATGCAAATGGAAATGTAAATACAAATGCAAATACAAATGCAAATACGAATGCAAATACAAATGCAAATACGAATGCAAATACAAATATAAATTGTAAGTGCAAATGCAAATGCAAATATCACTGCTAGAACTCAACCCAACAAAACCACATAGAAACAGTAAATAGGAACGACAATAGAAAGCAGCAGGCAGCAGAAGCAGCAGAAGCAGCAGCAGCAACACCAAAATAGTAGCAACACGACTAGCAGTGGCAATTGTTGCAAAATCGCAACTGTGGTTGTAGCAAAAATTGTTGTAGTGTTGTGAAGGTAGGCAGTGCTGGTGGCAGTGGCAGTGGCAGTGATTTTGGTAATGGCACTGTTGGTGCTGCTGGTGCTGCTGGTGCTCATGCGGTTCTAGCAAGTAGTACAGCAGCAATGGCCGCAAAAAACAAAATTTCAATAGAAGTAAGAATAAAAACACAAAATCGACAATAAACAGTGCACATTTGCGCGACTGGTTATGCTTGATATTGATGTCCACCAAAATAAAAGTACACACAACGGCCCCCAAACTCACCAAGAACCTGCGGAACCAAATTGGACAAAACCAGGTGCAAATCAGGTGCATGAGGTGGACACCAGCCGCTGCGTTTGAAACGAATGGTTGCGACGAAACCCAGTACATGAAATGACGGTGTGCGTGAAACTCCAATCATTTGAAACAAAAAAATCAACTCGACATGGGACAACCCCAACCGGCACCAAAACAAAATATACACTGTTTGGGGGACATGTTATCGCTGATTTGATGAACCATCCACGCCGTCCTTTCGCCAGTTGAGGGCTCACAGACTCCAGAAAAGAGTCACCTCAGCAACGACAATGCTATACACTTGGAAGATGGAAAACAAACATCACGCAAACCAATACGCCTTTGAGGACAACACAAAGGAGTTGCACTTGCCCAAATGTTTAGGCCACATTGGCAAAACTTTGTGCCTGAAGGCGGGGGCACGCGAAGCAAAACAAATGCCCAGTCACGAATGCCACGCCTGGAATTCATGCAGGGAAGCTGTTGCCGCATCACGGACACGAACAAAAACTGGAATCCTGGGATCACAATTGCGGCTCAATTCGGCAAGCGTGCCAGAATTCTTCAACGCACTGCAAAACAACAGCGTAGTAACCTTTTTTTTTCGTTTTGGAACGGGCCAGGTTCACGGGCAAGCGCCCGGCACAAAAAAGGATGCTCTCACGGAAAACCGAACAATGGTTTCAGCAAGGTCAAGCCAGAACGAAGAGGCAAAAGTGATAAACTATTTGATCGTTCAATTTTCTTTATTTTTTCGGCGTTATTTGTGTTGTTTTGGTTTTAGTTTCTCCGGCGCCACCTTGTTTTCAGCTAGCGATTAGTAATCCTATGTTAAGAAACCCCCGCTCCCCAGCACCCAGCATGGCATCACCCAGACCAGCACCCAGCACCCAAACCAGCAATAACATAATCAAAACAACTAAACAACATAAACAAAAACAAAAGCACCCCCAACACCAACACAAAAGAAAACAACATAAACAAAAACAAAAGCAATCCCAACAATCCTAAAAAACAAAACCCCAACAGGCAACAAGCAAAACAAAAGACAACAATAAGAACAAAACCCCGACCCTTTAATAATCCTATCTTACAAACCCATAATTCACAATCCGCACAACCGCGGAGGTCATATCCTCAGTTGGGGCGACTGCGTCATCAACCTCCTCAATTGGAGGAGGTGCGACCAGATGGGAATGGAGACGGGGACTGGTGGTTCTTGGTTCTTGATAGTTCTGTTTCATGTTGCATTGTCGGATTGGTGCTTATCCCGCCTTTTTTTGAAAGCACCTTTGGGTTCAATCCTCTGAGCGAGATTTGTTCGGTCGCTGTTCAACCATGGCACTTGTCTTCATCAAGGGTGATGATGAGACCACAAAACCGGTTGCCATTGCATCCGGTTCAGTTCATGCGCCCGACTTCCTTTTGACTGCACCGAGAGCATCAGACGAGGACATCGGTAAGGTGATGAAGAAGATGTCTAATGATGACATCAAGGGCACGCTTCATCGTCTTGGTCTCAAATTTACGGGCAACCCCAACAAGGATAAGATGATTGCCATGATTTGTGAGAAGATGGGGCGATTGGAGAAATCTGCCAAGAACAAGGCGGTCGCATCTTCGTCCTGCGATGTGCCCCCTCCGGTCAATGAAGTGTATAGGTTGGTCATCATGGTTAATGACTTCACCCATCGTTTCTATGTATTCAAGACCAAAGATTGCGTGGATGTCATCAACACCGAAGGCGTTTCGTTTCAACCAAAACGGTTGGAAGACATGGAAGGCATTGCATTGACAGCACTGATGGAGTTTGCCGAGAAGTGCGGCGTCCCTGTGCCAAGTCATGTTCCAAATTGCGATGTCCCGCTCTACTGCTTTGACAACTGGGATGTGATGCTCCGCAGTTATGGTTGCATTTCAGGTTATGCATTTGGATGCTATGAGTTGGATGAGGTATCTCCAAGACCATCTACTACGGCAACTGAAGAGAAGAGAGAGTTGAACGACACGGGCAACTACAAGTTGAGTGAATACATCAAGATGGATGGGGACATTTCTGCTTTCAATCTGTCATTTCCTCAAGGACTTCCTCACGTTGAGACGGATGTTGGCATTTACCAGATTGCCGAAGATGCCGATGAGTTCATGGAATATGTGAAGTCGCATAATGTCATCCACATTGTCAATGAGCCGGATGAGACTTCGCCGAAACCATCAACCACTGCCACTGAAGAGTTGGAGCGATATGAGGAAATGTGCCATCCTGACAGCACCACCAAGTTTGAGGATTTCATGCCACCCGTTCTTGAATGGACAGATGAAGATGAGAAATCGCTGGCACTGATGCGAAGTTTGAACCCTCCTGATGCCCCCATCAAGGTCAACGCGGACCAACTTTGGAACTTGGAGGAGAAGAAATGCTCTTACCAGATGGACGCCTTGATGAAGAAGGGTGAGAACATCAACATCAACGAGGAGGGCGAGAACACCAAACCGATGTCAATGGTTGTCCCTACCATGGGCAAGGACATCGCTTTGACCTTCCACTATGTCATTGGGATGACCGGCAACGACCTCTTCAAGGTGTTGGACGACTTCGGCATGGATACCACCCTCTTCCAAGTCAAGTTTGCGAATGAGATGTCGGTGTTGAGGGGTCATGACAGTCTGGATGCCTACAACCAGCACACTTTCAAGGTCATGCCTATGCTTCATGGAGGTGGCAAGTCCGTCCAGAAGAAGACCAAGGAGAAGAGATTGAAGTTGGTTGAGAAGTTGAGAGCGGATGTTGTGGAGAAGTCCCAGACCATCCAGAACGTGCATTTGAGGAACATGCCTGCTGTCAAGTCGGTTGAGGCGAAGATGAATGAGATGATGCAGACCGCGGACAAGAACCCAGAGGAGGCAATGAAGAAACTTGCACTTGATTGTGGCAATGTGGAGAAGTTGAACGAGTGCATTGTTCTTCTTGACCGTTCTGACAAGTCCATGGCAGTCAGCAACACGGTTGAGGGCAGGTTGAAGCGTGTTGCCAAAATCATCTACGGGGATGCTGGTCAGGAAGTGTTCAAGGTCAAGGAAGAGATTGACAGCATCACCGAGACCATGAACTATGCATTGCAGTATCTCTACATGAAGACTTCTACTTCGTCTGAGAACTTTGACATCGGCGACTTCCGCACCATGCTGATTTCTGCCCGCTCTTTCATTGAGGGCAAGAATGCTGGGTCGGATGACATGCTGTGATTTTCCTTTCATTTGAAGTAAAGGATTTTGGGCATCAGTCAGAATTGCCCCGTGCATCAGGTGAAGTGCTCCCATGCATCCACTACAATGCCACTTAGCATCATGCATAATGCCCCAGAGCATCCACCCTGATGCGCCAGAGCATCATGCATAATGCCCCAGAGCATCCACCCCGATGCACCAGAGCATCATCTGTAATGCGGTGTCATTGTTTCTTGTAGAATGGATGGCATGGAGCATGAAAACCTTGGCATTTGAAAAGACCTCCCATTTCCGATGGTGCAGATTGGATGGGAAAAAATGTTCGAGATGCGCCGACATATGCCTAACTGCCCTTTGTTTTTTCACCCATGCCATTTTGACACATCAGTGCCTCCGCCACCGTGGCAGGTTGATGACGAGCACTTCAAGATTGGGTTGCGGGCACTTGGAATGGGTCAGGTGACAGGGTTTAGGAGTAGGATTAGGACTAATATATATCTATATATTAACCTAATCTATTTTATGGGTGGTGGGTGGAGTGGCATGGGCGTAGCATTTGGTGAGTGGAAGGCACAGCATTTGTTCAGTGGCAGGCGCAAGATTTTTGCGTGGCAGGCGCAACTCACCTAAAACATACAACATTGACAGCATTCATAATTTCTTCAACCAATGCAACAGGTATTCTATATAAATCATCTTGTTTAAATAAAGTGTAATTTTCTTTCCAGTTTTCTTTACGACCACTAGGCATTCGCTGTGCTGTTTCTTTATGCCGGTTGCCTTCCATCATCCCACAATTTTTATTACATAATTTTCGCGGTTTCCAATTATAAAGGTTATTCCATAAGCGTGTCCTTTTTCTGTACGGCATCCCATACATGCAATAATCAACATCATTAAAATTAAATCTATCCATAAATGGTTGCATCTTCAATTTTCCAGTCTGCGGGTTTTCAATCACCCATGCACGGGGTTTAAAATAGTCTATTATCTCAATAGTTTTCATTACAATTTTATTTGCTTCATCAATCTTTCTTATGCCTGTCGTTTTTGCTATGCTGTATTCGGTGCATGGAGGAGACGCCCATATAAAATCAAAGTATCCACTACAATATTGCTTGTAGTCCCATTCCAGTATATTGCAATTAATGTCAGCGTTCTTCAAGTCTAATGACACTACCTCCCAATGAAGTTTTTTTGCCACGCTTCCGACGCTACCCGTTCCGCTAAATAATTCTAACAATTTCATAATATTATTTAGAAAGAAAATAATATTATAAAACTTTAATCCATAAGTTTGTATTTGGCACGGCGTTGCCCTGATGGGTCTAAAGACCCGTCCCCATCTTTTGTTATCTTATAGAATTCTAGCGTTTGCTCTTTTGGTTGCTTTATCTTGCCATCATTGAGCATTTTTAGATACTGTCCCTGTTTAGTTTCATAACTGCCTGCAGGACGTCCGATGCCCTTTTTATTGAATGCCTCTTCCACTTTTGCCTTTTCTTCATCAGCATCCACGGGTTTCACAGTCATCGCCGTTCCAATCTTCTTATCAATCTCTTCTAACTTTGCTAATACTAATTTCACCTGCTTAGCATATTTAGTGAATTTATCCATCATCTCTTTCATATCGCACTTGCTTTCGTCTCCACTTGAAGTCATTTCTATATATTATATATTTATATATTTATTAATTTAATTAATTAAATAGATATTTAGCAGGTCAAAGTGCGTTTAAAACTACTCTTTAAGTAGTTTTGCAATCCATCGTTTCAGTCCATATCATTTATCCTCATTTGTTTTTTACTACTGCGTGTGCTCATCACATCCGTAATCATTTGGTTTTTTGTTTTATCTTCTTCGCTCTCTGGTGTGATTTGCTTATTAAAACTAAATTGAATACTGTGGTCTTCGCTTTCTAATGTAATATCTCCTTCATCATTTTTACTAACACTCATTGTTTTATCATTCTTTTTAATTTTAAAACTGCAAGGACTACAACGGCAAGTAATCCCTTTTGGATTGATTTGTAATTCATTTTGTAGTTGTAATTTAGTAAAACAGTTGGGACATTCAAATATAATATTTTTACTGGTTAATTTTTGTTCTTCATTTAAATTAACCATTGTTGGTTCATCATCTGACAGTTCAAAATCTTCTGGGATTGGTTGCTTTTTCAAACTACTTTTCTTTTTTGGCATCTATATAATGTTTTACATTATAAATCAAAATTTTCAATGCTTCCATTGAATACTTGCAACAGATTTTAATTTTATTATCTTTAATTATAGGATATTTACTATCGTCTTCTATTCTATTTTCTACTTCATCAACTACATTCATATACACATCCATTTCACTAACTGTCATTGTAAATGATTAGATAATAGTATTATCTAATCATTTTTTATTTATTTTAGCGATGCATACGCACTTGGGGGCGAAAGGGACTTATGACTTAGGGTTTCAAAAGATGAATTCAGGGAACAAATCTGCTGACGCAGTGCCTTCACTTCTATTGCTGAATTCTCTGTTCTAATGCTCTTCTGGCATGATTGAAAGAACTGTCCGAATTCCTACCGACCCCTTTCAAGCAGAAAAACTTTCCTTCAATAAATTATAATATATTATTTTCTTAAATAATTATATTATGAATAAATTAGATGTTCCAAAGATTGAACCCATAAATGTAAAGCAGTATGAATTTAAACAAAGTCCCTACGCACAAGCAGACAAACTGCCGTTTAGGTCAATCATTGTTAGTGCATCCCAAGGAGGTAAAGGCATACTCATACAAAATTTAGTATTAAAAATATACAGAGGATGCTTTGAGAGAATATACATTGTCAGTCCAACAGCGCATATAGATGAAGCATATAAAGAGGTAATAAAATACATACAAAAAGAATTGAAAATAGATAATAACAAAGAGCAATATTTATTTGATGAGTATAATGCAGAAGCATTAGAGCATATAATAGACAC
>VSDK01016537.1:92138-112385 GCA_009767595.1 Symbiodinium kawagutii | reverse complement strand
GTCCGGCGAGGGGGCGCAGGGGTGGGCCTGCCGTGGGGTGATTTGCCCATTGCTGGGTGACCTCTGCATCTAGGCGGCGTGCCCCGGCCAATAGCAATGGCACGAAGAGCCAGCTGTTTGTTTCGCCCGGTCTGTATGCTGGTGGCCGTTGTCGGGTCCACGCTGGTGTGGGTGCCTGCGCTGCTGGCTGTCTGAGGGGTGCCCGTGGCGGTGCACTGGTCCCTTGGATTTGTTCAGCGGGACATGGGAGGATGCTTGGTGGCACCACTGTTCGAGTGCAGACCCATCCCCTTTCTTGCCTGGGGAGGTCTATGACGAGACAACGGGGTCCATGTTCGGAGCAAACAGGTCTGGCTGGCATGTTTTGCAACAGGGGGTGCTGGTTGGAAAGGCTTGCGTGGCACCGGAAGCAAGTCCATTTCGGGTCCCACTGGCCGGTTTTCTGGGTGTGTGCCATGTGTCTGCCGGGAAGTTCCTGCCAGGCTGTGTCGCTGTTCGGGTCACCCGGCCGTGCCAGGAACAAGCGGTGACAGCACAAAGCTATGATGTTGTTGGGGGGCGGGGGTGGTTGTGGACCTTGGTCCGGCACAGGCCTTGCAGGCTCCAAGGTTGGGATGGTGACCGCTTCTCGGGCGCATTGGGTTTGCAGAAGCTGCTCTGTGTGTTGGGACCAAGGGTGCCGACATGAAGGGCAACAGGGGTCTCGCTGGTGTGCTCTCTAGTGGGCGGCGCATCCCAAGTGTAATGGATGACAGCACCCGGGCCACAAGAAGCATGCGTCGGGTCCGGTCAGGTCAGGGCCGATGCTCTGAAGACAGACGCTGCAGGTGCCATGTGTTGCATGCTCGGCTGGCGGTGTGTTTGGGCTCAACGGGTTTGCTGAGGCCTCTGCGCTGGCAACACGGGGTGTGATGTCCTCGATGTCATCATCTTGGGGTGTGGGCACTGTTAAATCCACTGCCGGGGATCGTTGGGATGGATCATGGGGTGGCAAAGCCATGATGGACAAGGAGGCAAGCACCACGATTCCAGGGTGCAGCAAACCGAAACGTGCCCAAAAATCGAAGTGGGCCCGTCACGGGGATGAGGATGCTGAATCAATTGCGCTGTGTTTACACTGGCCAGCGTCCAGATGTGCAAAAGTCCACTGTTGTGCGCGTGTCTGTTTTGGTTTGTTTTTTTTTTTTTCTTTTTTCGGACCCCTTGTTTTTTTTGTTATTGAATGGAATACGGGTGGGGTGCCGGCTCCCCGATGCCCACGGAAAAAAGGTGAAAGTACAGGCCGGTCTTCTGTTAGGTCGGTGAGAACACGGCTGTGTTTATACTGGCCAGCCTCCAGATATGCCAATGGCGCTGGGATTTACGTGGTTGCAGTCTCCACGGGCCGTGAGGTTGCTTTCGGAAAGGTGATGACACTGCTCTTCGTTCCAAAACCATTTGACCAACTAAGGGCAAGGCAACCAAACATATTGCGATCCACTGTTGGGTGGCGGAGTGTTTGTAGTGCATTAACTGAAACACAAAATGTGCGGCGAAAAAATTGCAAAAGCAGAACTGCCACAAGTCCTTTTTTTGAGAAAGGATGCAACTGTCGTGTTGCGGTGCATGCGAAGATACTGCGCCGCAAACATTGTTCTGGCAGCTACGGTGCTGCAGCTACTGTGCCGCAACTGTGCGCTGCAAGTGCTGTGTTGCAGTTGTTTTGCTGAAATTACTATGTTGGTTTGCTTCACCTAAGGCGGCTTTGCCCGTTGAAAAAATATTGTCCGCTTTGTTGGTTTACTTCAACTAGTGCTGTTTTTCCCGTCGGAGAACTATTCTGCTTGTTTCAACGGGGCGGGGATGCGCAACGCCGCTCCAGCGTGCCCAAGCCTTTCCAGCGACAATATTTTTCGAGGATAGTTTTCCCATTGCTGAATCGGTCGACCGGGACGTTGCGGCACTCCAGGATGCCAAGCCATTGCCCGCTTCACCCAACAAGCGTCCGGCAGCGCCACCAGATAGGACGCAAATTTCCACATGTGAGGCACTGAACTGACCATGGTTTAATGTTTGCAGCCCACATTTGTTCCTCAACACGAGCATTCCAAAAATGCAAGGTGACATGCCATGGGGCATTCCAATCAGTGCCTACCGGGGGGCCAACTATTGCACGAAGAAGTTTGCGCATTGCTACCTCCATAGATTTCAAATTTTGTTTGTAAACTTTCCAGTGCGCAGCTCCAAAAGTAGCAATTGGCGATATCACTGCTTGGAAGTACCGCATCCGCTTCTTCAAAGAGACGGCCTTGTCACAAAGTATCCAACGATTAGCGAAAAACGCTTGGGAAGAACCTTGCAAATGGAGATTCCACATATTTTTATTTGCGAACACGGCTACGCAGTGCAAATTTCCTTTCAATTGTTTTGTACCAACGACGCTCGAGCGCCATTTTTTTGAGTGACAAAGCACCAATGCAAAATACAAATCAAAAGGTTTTGCACGACAACGGCTTTGCCGATGCACGTTGTTTTTGAACATCTTTGACATTCCTTCGTTGACAACAGGTGTGGTTGTACGGGCATGCACTGCAGATCATGCGCGTGTTAGTTTTTTTTCTGTTCCCCGCGTTTTTTTCCAGCGGTGCAACCCATGGCAGTCGGAAGTGTGGCCAATAACGCGTTTTTGGCGTTGAGGGGCCTGCGGGACGGGCCGCCGGGCACTCGACTTGGAAGCCGCTGCGGCGCCCCAACCCAACACGCGGTTGGACAGCGCCTGCGAGCACTGCACTCCACGACGCCGTCCGGAACACGGTGGAAGTCATGCCGTCGGCAATCATGGGGTTGTCAACTTCCGTACGTACGTGGTCGCACAATTGTCCTGGGGCAACCCCGGCATTCATCATTTTGACGGTTCTGGCCGCCATGCAACCATGAGCTGTGGCCGCCAATGGGGGTTTAAAACCCCAGTAAAAAAAAAAATATCTAGCCACGCCGCGGAAGGCCCTCAACAATTCATGGTTTTTCCCCCATCGCTATTTCAAACAGGTCAGCAAGGCTAGCGTTAACTGTTTGGTGGGCCCTGTTTCCCTTGTGAAACTGAGGGGGTGAATGACAACTAAATTGGAAAGAATACGGCGTCCTTCCTTCCAACAGGTATGTGTTTTACTATATTTGCATTAAGCAGGTTTTTGCCACGTGTTTTTGCTATATTTTTTGTTTCCGCGCATGCGTATTTGTATTTCTAATGTGGTATGATGTTGTCCACCATGCATGTCGAGTCAGATATTTTTTGCCTGCGTGCACCTGGCCTGTACCTTGTTTTTACAAATATGTCTCGCCATGTTTGTTGTATGTGCCTGGGTCAAACCATTTTGTAAAGCATGTTTGGGGTTACTATCGCAATGCCGTTGGTCAATTTCCAATGCGTTTTTTGATTTTTTGTTCGTGTCTGAACGTTGTTCTCTTTGTGAACCTTTTTCTTTGGAATATGGTTCCTGTTCCTTCGCCTTTGCTTATTTTGGCGCGAGGGCATCTCAGAGGGCTGGCCTTGCCCTGAGCAAACGCTGAGAATGATGAAGTATGATGAAATTTGATGAAATTATTGTTTGAATGCGAAAAACGGCATGGTCCTTGATGATAATCACAAAGCCACCACTAACACGCCGCAACAAGAACATTAGCACCACCAAAATCACCGCCAAAACACAGTTGAGAAAATTAGCCACAGAAAACAGCGGACCAGTTCCATCGGAACACGGCTGCCAAAACATCACCACCACCGCCAATGCCACCACAACCACCACCACCAAAACACCATCAAAACATTGCTGGATCACCGCCAAAACGCCGTTAAAAAAAATCCTCACATAACGTACAAATGGCACTGAATTTTTGTGATGCTGTCACGATGCAGTAAAAAACATAAAATGTTTCGGCATGCAACTCGCCACTGTGAACACTACGAACGGGGGCGTTTTAAAAGTGAAATTCACGTCATCGGCCCGCCGACCGCCACCCGAACACTTGAAAATCTGCCCACGCGGCTTTGGCGGTGACGGCGTGCCGTTGGGGTACAATGTGGCGAACACAAATTCCGCATTTTCTCCATAAAACGCTTTGTCGCCATTTCAGCTTTAGCTGGGGAATTGGAAAGTTTTCGACTCGCACCGACTTTTTTTGGAACATCATTGTGTTTTGGGCAGTTTTCATACGGTGTGTTGTCTTGCATCTATTGTTTCAATGAGGTGGTGCAATCACATTGCGAGCATAATTGCGGATTGCAACCTCGAAATCGTCTGCCAAAATTGAAAGGACTGTGTTCTTTTTTGGCTGTGTAAAATTCGGGTCTGCGGGGTTTGTTGGCGTAACTTCCCGCGTGTCTAGTTGCACCTTGAAACCTCGAATTTTGCGTCCAAAAACTGAAAATACAATGTTTTGTGTGAGTTGTGCAAATAACAGTTTTGCAAACATGTTCTAGTTGCGGGGGATATTTGCCGCAATGTGGCGGGAGGCTGGTGGCGCAACTTTGCGCACTTTTTTCGCAACATAGTTCCAATTATATAGTGCTCCATTTGGGCCCAGTTGGCGCTTAACCTGGCCTCAGTTGTGGGCTAGGTTGGTGTCGAAACGAGGTTTCAGTGCAGATGTTGTTTGACTTACCCCATTGTGGACGCAAAATGGCCCAACATGTCCGTCCCTACGTGATTGAAAGCAACACATGTTTCTGCTAATTATGAAAAATCGAGTTTTGGAAGCATGTTGTTTCAATGGCCATGCCTTACTGAAGCCGGTATTGCCTGCCATGCCGTGATGCAATCAGATTTCGAGTGTTTAGTTTTGGTCTAAAACCGTCCACGCAGCCACTGAATCCGGCGGTGTGGGCGGATACCCCGCGCAAAGCACAGTCAAGAAAGTAGCCACAGCTAACCAAACTCCAGTTGCTGGACGCAGTTTTCGTGAAATGCCGAAAAAAAATGTGAGTTTGAGTTGTCAACGATGTCAAAGGCAATAACGATTCATGGTGATGATGGTGGTGACCACCACGACTGCATGAACGATGTGAAAACGGGGACGGGAAGGAAGCTGTGATGTTCATGACAGCCACTTTGATGACCACCAGGGTCATGACAACAAAGTGGATGACATTTAGGCTGCTTACAATAAATTAGACACCCGGCCACCACGTCAAGACCCATGGAAAATAGAAATTTCCAACAAAATGCGATAACAACCGGATTGGTTCGCAAATGCAACAACCAATCGCAGTTGATGATGCGGCCGACGATGATTCTGAAGAAGGCGCTGATGCTGGTCATGATGACAATGACAAACAAGGATGACAAGCTGTTGCAGGTGGCCAGTTGGGCCCCCACATTCATGCGAAGTGACTTGGGGGGAATGGGGTTTGCGTAAGAGGGCAGGAGATTCGCATAATTTTGATAGTGTCTGGGCACAGCCGCCTTGAAACCATTTGAATCGTCTTGATTTGAATCTGGCGCTCCCAAAATAAATTCCTCAAGGATTCGCTCATAAGGTTGATCTTCTTGATGTACTAAGGGGATTCTTCAAACGTTGTTCACGGTGTCCTGATGTTGGTTTGATCACCACTGTTGTTACTGTTGATGTTCTTCTCTGCTCTTGTTGCTGCTATGGTTACATATTGTTCTTTTTGGCGATAAAATTTAGCCGTCTTTGTCGATGCGTTTATTGCTGTCCTATTGGTGGCAATGGTACAGAAATTGTGGTGGTTGTGAATGTTGGCAATGTTGCTTGCTGTATCAGTGGTAACGTGACTCACATTGTCACTTTTGCATGGGTAATCACAACCACTTCTGTTTCTGCGGTCACTGCCTTGTTGATGTCATTATGCATTTTGTGCCCAGCAAACTTCCTACTGTCGCCGCCGACCTCGTAGCCAATGCAGCTTCAAAAGTTTCAATGCTTTGAACTTCTCAAGTTGTTGACGACCAACGTCATCACATCCAGCATGTGTTCAACGTGACTCGCATCAAACTAGTTATAACTATAACTTGTTATTCTTGTGAGACCTGCCAGCGAACTTGTACGAAGTTTGTTGGTTCCAGTGGTAGTCGCGATGCGGATTGCTGCAAATGGTCATATCATAGGCGAGGTAAGGCTGCCCACAGTGATGTTGAGAGGAGTGATAGTGTTGATAATTTGATGTCGGCTATGTTGACAACCTGGCTCTTTCTGAGCACAATGAGTTCGAAATGTCAGGTGGCGCAATGGTTGAATAGTCAGTGCCCTTTGACAGGCGGTAGCGAGAGCAGCGATGGGGTGAAGGGGTGAAGCTTTCGTGACGACTCCTGCGCTAAAACGTAGCAAGCACCTGCAAAAAGATCCGCGCAGCTTAAGCGATCGTACGAGGACAATTTGAAAAAAAAGTTTTTTTGCGCTTTCACGGAATGTTGGACGAGTTCTCCACATTGAATATCATCGTATTTCACAAGGAGTGTGCTTCACTTTGTGCCACCACGTGTTTACTGCCGCGTTTTGATGGAGTTTTTCCTTGCGTTCATTCTTGACGTCTGGTGCAACGGTTGAGTCTCAAAACTGTTCATGACGAAATGTGAAATTCGCATGGTTTCTCCACATTTTGCAACGCCATCCTTTTTGTTTTGGCAGCGGGCTGCCCGAAGGAACATGCATCTCGATTTTAATACCCACTTAGGACTTAGGAGCACTTTCGCAGCAGCTGTAGCTGATACATGGCACACGTATGAGAAACTTGTTGCGATTCGAAAGAGAAATCAGACATCTGGGAGCTGCAAAATGATCAAAGTGCAAAATTTAGTTTTGAAGGATCTAATTGAAGGCTACACAAATGAAGCATCTGGCAGAGCCAACGGATCACTCCAAAAGCATCTGGTTGATCTGTCCCCAGGGCCTGTCCTCCTGATGGCCAAAGATGCAAAGGACCATGCCACGCTGGCAATTTCACGTGGCATGGGACGATGAGGGCCTTGCCTTAAAAAAAAGGGCTGTAGGACTGTAGGTCTGTTGGCAATTTGGTGGTCGAAGATTGCTTTGCACTGGCGCAAAGTGAGCTCAAACTATCACTATTTTACAAAGCTTTTGTGACTGGGCTCCTAAACACAGACTGTGCTGAGGACAGCACAACAGAAGCACCGCTGCTGTGTCCATGAAAGGAGTATTCACAGTCAGAACCTTTGTAAGCGTCCACAGAACGTTAGCAATCTCCTCAGAACATAGAGCCACAACATCAGCATGCATCAAAAAGCTTCAGAAAAGCAAACGAGACTGCGCGCACGGCGCACACGGATAGTGGACGCTGCCACTGCATCAAAATAAGCTATTAAACACAATGAAGCCAGAATCTCAACCTTGAGAAAGCATCCAAGCTCAAATGTGCAGAAGCGCACTTAAACTTCAGCACGCCGAGATAAAAGCAAAAAGAATGCACTCCTGTGGGGACCACGAAGATCTGTGCATTTGCGATGCTGTGAAGTTGAAGAGAGGCTCATCTGCCTCCCCAGAGCGTGGAGACATGCACCACTACGTGTGTGTGTGTGTGTGTGTTCAAGTGTGTGACACAGGTGCACTACATGTTACACGCATGGAATTATTTAGAAGCACTGCACACCCCCGACTGTCCAGTGTCTCATATACCGGTCAGTCAAGAGTTGCACATCTTGGAATATCCCATGTTTTGTTCAACGCCTGGAAGAGCACCGCAAAGGTCTACAACGTGTTCTCCTTGGATGAGCTTGCAAAGAGTGGTATGGTAAAGTAACACGTGGCCGAAAAAAGCCCTAAACATTGGTCATCTACCCAGGTTCTTCCCCGAACTTTTTGGGATTTAAGACACAGATGGACACAGGGATTGAACTCTTGCTGTGAATTGGCATTGGACATCCAAATTTTGGGGGCCGTTCCTAGTGTCTTGATCCGAAACCAAGCTACTCCCAAAACCTTATCAAGATCTGATCTTGAGATGCTGGGAATATTCTTCACAACCTTTACTCTGTGGGATCTACAACTTTCTGGTGTCCATATCCGTTGTGACATCTCCCCCAAAAGCTCATCAATTCTTTGGTTCCAATGCAAACTCTGGGCCCCAAGCAAAGGCTTGCGGCGCGACTTCAGAGGAGGAGCGTGATTGCAAAGAAGTGGAAATCGCCTCCAAGGGCCGGAACTTTCCAAGAGACCAACGTTGGTTGGGCTGATATGCGATTCTAGGCCTTCAGCAACTATGATTTTCGAACACGAAGGACCTTGGATTAATCTGACACTTTAAAAAAAGCTGAAATCTCTTTGGCACACAAAGTAAGCACAACCAGAGAAAGAGTCGGAAGCTCACTGGAATTCTTCGCGGAATGAATCAGCATGAAACACTGAATCAGCTGGACAGGCGCCAATCAGCTTGAGAGGCTGAGCTCCAGAACAGAGCTTTGTATGGCTGAGCTCCGGACTGCAAATGCTTATCCACTGTTTGACAACTGTTGGGCACCTTGCACCCAGTGCCACTTCGGTTTTCAGGAGGCATAAAAGACTGAAGGTGCGACTGAACTCATTTGCTCTCACAGTGCACACCAAAGCAACAGCCTGCATCAGCCACAGCAAAACTGAGCCACAGCAAAACTCTCGTTCAAGCTTTCGAACCCAAAGATTTGAAGTGAGAAAACTTACTGTGCTGACTTTGAAGTGAGGAAACAAAGCTTTCAAAACGATCCTCCTCTGCAGGATGGTGACGAAAATGCAACTTGGCAGAGTCTCAAATCATGTTCGCCGGGTCCTTTCAGCGGTTCGGTTCCGGTTGTGATTCGGAAACATCTGGGTCCAAATCCCCAAATCATCCATGATTAACCATTTATAGTAGTAAACCAACCATTTTTAGGGCTCCCTATGGCTTGAGAAACCACCAAATGTGATCCTTTCCGCGTGTTTTCACTGTGGACCATCACCCACCTGGACAGAGCCTTCATGTACAGTAGTTGTAGCTCGGCAAGCGATCTGACAGGAGAGTGCCAATAGGATATTTATGATTCATGTACATGTTATGTATAGTCCTGTGATATAAAAAAGGATCTAGGTTGTATGATATATATATATATGTGTATATATATATGTGTATATATGATACATATGATATGTGATGATATACACTTTCCTTCACCATGGAATCAATGCAAATCTTGGAGGCACCGGAGTTTTTTGAATCAATGCGAGGTTGCTGTCTTTGGAGGACTACTTTGGACCTCACTTCTAGCTATGTACACACCTCAGAGCTCCTGGCATCAGCAGCTTCGGGGAGAGAACTGTGTGGCCCTTGGTGGCACTCCTTCTTCATGCCGAGGTTCACCATCATCTTCTGCATCTTTTCCATTCCTGGTGGCAATCCTAGCCCCCCTGATTCTCCTATGGTAACTACCAGGTCAATCACTGATTGAAAAAAGAATGGACACTACCTCTTCATTTGCAAATCTCTGTGTCGTGATCCTGCCTTGAAAAGATAATTGGCAAAGCTTCTGCTCGCTGCAGAACTCCTTGACATTTTCCCCCAGGGAAACGGCCTCAGTCGCAGAAAGGGAATCTCTGTCGAACCCATTCATTGCGACACACTAACAACCACTGCATAAGAAACACCCGCCAGGATACTAAAGGTATCCTGACAAGCGACGTCCATCATGTCTCCAATGTTCTCGTTGACGACCCTTTTGCACACCATCAAGGCATCCTGCTACTGCAACCGATGCGTTTCTGCACAGCATGACAGCTTTTTTGCGCCTCCTCAATCACATCCATTTGCCTGTCAGCAGTGAGGCAACGCGAAATCCAAGTCACAGTGTTTCCTTTGCGGCGTACCTTGATATAGGAGAAGCCAATTCGGAACAAAAGTCGATGAGAACTTCCTGTGTCTGGTCCTGCCATCCAGAGCAGCCCTCTTGCACTGCAGGATGTTCACATTCGCGTACTTGTTTCCAAGTGGATCCAAGCAAACAGAATGTTTGTGCGTCGCATTTTAGAATATTGAAACCTAGGAATCTTGCAACCTTGAAATTAAGTCCTGATCAAAGCGCTCATGCAAGGGCTTCTGTTTGTTCAGATTGTGCCTTAGCAACAGAGGAAAAGGCAAGATGCGGATCCACTTCTCTCCAGCCCTTCATTGTATCCATCTTTAGGTCGGAACGTGTCAAGCACAGTCTTGGTCAGAAGATTGCAAAGTACGCAGCTCAGCCTCACTGCGAGAAATTCAGCCACAAATCTGCAAACTTCCCATGAACAAAACTGAGCTGAGGTGCGCTTTGCCTCTTTCAATGGCGTCTTTGTCATTTGCTTCAAACACTTTCGCTGCCTGCATCTGCTATATAATTGCAAGGATTTGCAAAGCAAATTTGAGGAGTCTAAACTTTGAGAAGAAGGGAATCGAAAACGTACTGACAGAGTAAGTTTGACACTCTGTTGTGCGAGGATGGGAAGAAGTTGTACAGGTGACCACATTGAAGGGAAGCAAGAAGAAGGAATTCAGAGGAAATCAAGAATTCAGGTGACCACATGAAATTGACCGCTCAAGCTTGGCTGTTACAACTGCAGGCAGCAAGCGCCCCCACCCACGCTTGATACTCATCATCTGGCACCTCCTCAGCGGAGCATCTCAATGAACCGTCTCACAGATCGTGTCAAACTGGGTACGCTGCTGATTGGGCGCATATCACGGCAATCCACGGGAGAACACTCCGCATATCTCTGGCATGAGCCAAACGGATTCGGCTGCACAACTGTGAAATCACAGAGGTTGCTATTTAGTAGTTGCGGACTATGCTTAAACTATTTGCATTTTTACTATATAGTATTGCATGGTCATTAGCTGTTGTACAGTGCTCACAGTCCAATGTGTACCATGGAGGTGTTCTGACCTTTGCTCGGTCCCTGCAAGTTTGCCTCGCATTGGAGCCCTTGCGGTTGAGAACTTGAGCAAACACAGCGCTGGTAGGGACAGCAGCATTGCACACTGCAGAATCAACACATGATCGATCCAATGATCAATTTTAGCAGGTCACTTGGATCGCCTGGCTCAACAAGGGGACATCACGAAGCATCAAACGCGCAGAAGCTCAAGCGCCGTTTGCAAGAACCTGACAGTTCACATCAGAATCATCGGACTGGAATTCTTCACATACAAACGTACAGTGCAAAATTTGTCGTACTCTCAGACTGGGCCTGGGCAAAGGATCGAAATTTACCCGCACCGAAGGTCCGAAATGCAATAGATTTTGCTGCAAGCAAACCATAGCTTTAGCAGTTTGGCGGTTCTACTCAAGACCACGTTTTTACAGGTTTTGAAATCACCAACAAACGCAATGCGATGCAAGAATTTAGTGCCAGGGTAAAGCTCAGATGGAGTCCCTGGCCCACCAAGCGGTCCAGCACGGCCAATTGTCTAAATGGCTAGGAATATACCGCGAAAGAAGCGCTGCAAGACATCTGTGGAAGAGCTGGTTGGAAAAGTCTGTACAATCGCATCGCGGCAGTGAGGACCAAAGTGGGGCATTCGTCACCAGACTTGACGAGTCAAGATGGTATCACTAAGACAATCCATCGTGGGTCCAACAGTGCTTGAGCGGGAAGAAGCTCTGCGCAAGCAGAGAACTGGGGGGGGAAAAGATGCGCATGGCGAACAAGCACATCAACCCTCTAAAGGACTTTTCAAAACGACCCGAAGTGTGGCAAGTGAGAATGTGAAGGGTCATTTGAACGGTACTAAACGCAATCTGACTCCTTCCGCCCAGTTTGGGAAGCGCATTTACCAAAACTCCAGCGCTGATGAAGGGGCAAACAACACATGTGAAGTGTCTGGAAGGTTTTTCCGTCTAGAAACCGTCCAAAACCGCTGCCAGGGATTGATCAAAATCAGCGGAATGAACAAAGCGTAAACGCATCTCAATTCCGAATTGCGCTTTTTTTTACAAATGTGTCAACTACACCAATCTCCAGATGTACATGTATGAAATATGTAGATGTAGAGGAGTGAGTACCTGCAAGCCGCGAGCCTACAGATTTCAACACTCACGCGCATCCTGCCTGTGAGCCCGAAGAAGGAATCAAATCCGTAAGCCTGTCTACACTGAGTCTGCATTGGCATGTGCAAAGGTACAAATTCCAAAAAGTAATAGCAGCATCTAGCAGCAAGGATAGGAAAGTGAAGAAAGACCCAGTCCTTTGACATTGGTTCTAGTGGCTGGGAATGCAATCAAGAGTTCTGCCCAATGTGGATGTTAGCGCAGGAACTTTCCGTGAAGCCTCTGCATAACGAGAGCCCATTGCTTGCCTGCCAGAAGCAAAGTGAACAGATGGCTGATCACCAAAGTTTATCCAAGAAAACATCAAGTAGAATGACATTAAACCTTGCAAGAAACTGGACCGCCACTAGTGATTTGTTTGACTGCGATTGCCTGGTTCACTTGATATCAGCCCTGGTTCTATGAAGAGAAAGAAAGAAGTGTGAAGATGCGACAAATCATGAAATTGTGAAGATGTATATAAAGATGCTTCATGTCAGACAAGGCGTACGATGTTCCGAAAAGGTGAAGATGAAAATGCGTCAAGACATTGTGCGGTAGAGATTGTGACTTGTGAAGATGCCAAAGTTGACATTGGAACGCAAATGCTTCTTTGCGAAATCCCAAAGCTCCGCACAAAAAATGACTCATATCAACAATTGAGACAAGATCCCCTTCATTGGGAATCGGAATGAGAGATTTATAGACAGCATTGGGAGAGAGATAGAGCGAGAGAGATGGATAAAGAGAGAGAGAGAGAGAGAGAGATCGAGAGAGAGAGATGGACAAAGGGATACGGGGTCAGAGGGCGAGAGGGGGGGAGGGAGGGAAACGTTCCTTCCATTCTCCGTGACTTTCATCACCCATGCCCATGCCCGAGTACTTGGCTGCGGCCACCTTACGCACATCAGCACCATGGTTTGTTCCCGCTTGGATTCCTATGCCATCTCAAACTTGATATCCTCCTGTTCATTCCCGAGATCCAATGAAGCAACAAATCAGAGTTCACCATACAAAACACGAGAAGATTCACATTTGGATCTTGATGCACTGTCTCTTCCAATGACATCATGACATGCAGCTAAAAATGACAGGGACGGGCCGACATTCGTAGCATCTATGACAAAACATCAAGCAGGAGTTCCGAGCCAGAAAAGGTATTTTCCATCTGCAGTTGTCATTGGTAGAGATGTGAGATGACATTTCACTAACCAAAAGTGAAAAGTTTTCCCAGATGGTCTCTGGCGAGCAGCTCAATGGCGCTCAAATGTTCAACACTTCAAGAAAGCATATTGCAAGAAATCCGCTTGCACCCACGGTGCAAGGCGTTCTGGCCCAACACCTGACATGGCCTAAGTTTGCCCCAACATGCTCAACATTCACCCAGTATCTGCCTTTTATCCCAACACATGTCTATGACTGTATTCAAAGGGGGTCGTTCGGATTTGTAGATTTTTGTATCACTGTACCCCAGCTTATGCCTTATATCGTCCCTTAGTCCCTCAAAATCATCTGTCCTCTATCATACGGAAGGCCAGTTCTAGATGTCGGCCTTAAAATTCTGGAAACAGTTCCTGGTTTCTCTGCTCAAAGCTTCTCAAAGCTTCTCCCTCATCTGCAAACGTGAGTTTCTTTCGTAACGTTCCATCCATGAACAACATGCAGCAGCTTGTATCATGTCAGATAGGGTTGTACCAAACCATGGCTCAATGAGTTGGTGTGCGGATATTCGTTGGAACATCGCAAAGCGTTGCGAATGTGGAATGTGATGTGGAATGTGATGTACATATGCTCAATGTAGATACTGTCACTTCTGTGCACCATGTCTTTCCCAAACATGAACGAGCAATGACAGTGTTTCTTGGATCTTTGGGTCCGTGTTAGTCCCCATCGGTCCCCATATTTTGAAAACACCCGCAATGCACGGGCTACATCCATGCACCTTGGAAGATCTGAGCTGAAGCTTCTCGGCGATCACCCGTGAGCCTTGGAGCGTGCATGGATTCATTGCCAAATGGAGATTCAGATTGCCAAATGGATCATTCATTACACCATCATCCACTTCCCATGTCTGGCCTAGCCAAGCGATGGATTGCTGTCGCAACGTTCACCTGGCACTTGTCAAGATACCGTGCCAACAAGCCTGACGTCTAGCAACTGGCAACAGACGTGTCATGTCTGGTCAGAGCAGCTGCTTAGCGCCGCTTCCCAAGGACTCGGTCGGCGCAATCTTTTCTCCCCACTCAGAGATCAAAGAGATGATCAAGGAGGCGCCACAAGAAGCCACTTCGACGTACCTCAACGGGACTTCCGGCCGCTGTGGGGTTCTCCATAGCATGGGATGCCCTGCAAAATTGGTGTTTTCACTTTAAATGTCATCAACAATCTCAAACTATCTCAAACTAATCTAGGTGTGAAAAGCTACATTGTCAATTCAAAACACTCAGCTGAATTAAGTGATATTCAATCTTGAGTTCAAATTAAAACACACTCAGCTGCCTCCGGTCGACCAGGTCCTGGTGGCCAGAGCTGTCCTCACACATGGCACTTTCTGAAATTTTCTCAAAAGTTGTGGTTTCCTTCCCTGGGATTTTTGTTCGAAGGCTGGGCATCGTTTTTGTTTGCAAGAAAAAATGCGCTCAGACATTTCAAGTCTAAAATGGAAGCTCCGTGTATATTTAATCTCACATCTATTAGATCATCCACTAGAAGAGTCATCTACTGGATCGTCCACGATTCAAAGAGTGCACACCTTCACGGATACCGGCTGGCGCCTCCATATGTTGCTGTCCGCAGCGACTGAGCACAGCAGAACCAGCTTTGGCAGAAACTTTGACGCAGCTGGGATCTCTGTTCGAAAAGATGCGCGTGGACGACGGTGCACCTCTTGTTGGTCGTTCTCCCCAGCTGCTAAGAGCGCCTAAAGAGACAACAATTACTTAGTGTTCTCAAGAAGTGCAACGATCCAAATCCACTAATGACATCTAGGAATGATCTCTGGAGGCATGGACAGCATGAGTGCACGGAATACATCCGACCTCAGTCTCCCCATCGTCCCAGGGGCAAGAACGACACAATCGATCACAATGTACGTCACAGGACATTGAAACATGAAGGCATTGACAATGATCGAAAGACTCGCTGGAATACTCAGATTCGGGCCATAATTTTTCCCAGCAATAGCTGGCCGTTTAAGGCCAAACATGCAGTGGCAGCCTGATCCACGAAGCCAAAGATGATCCTTCTGGGCTTTCCCCATCCCCAGATTGCGATTGCGATCGATGCCTGGGAGCTCACGAAGCAAACGTGCATGAAGTTGCCTTCTCCGTGACAGACCTGTCAGTTGGAAATGTTTGAAGCTTGAAGAAAGCTTGAAGAGCTTGTGCAGATCCAATCGTAAGCTAATCTTTTGATGGCCTCCACGATTGGTCCACAAACTGCTTCCAGCTGCTGCCGGACTGCTGCCGCCTGGGTCACTCTGGGAGGTGATGTGCACAAACTCACGCAAGACTCTCTTCCTTTTCGTAAGATCTCACTCAGCTGTAATCTTTTCAAAGCAAGACTTGAGCCAAAGAGCAAAGGCTCGGCATTATAGTTGTATCAGTAGTGACCACCAGCAAACTAACTGATACAAAGGCACTTTGCCACCCTTGGCAACATTCCAAAAAGTCGTGGTCGATCCTGCTTGTAATTCTAGCATCTCTCAGGAATGGGCCGCTCTCGCTGGAAACCCAAAAACTGTGACCTTGGGAACGAGAACGACGAGGTCAGTTCCTTGACATCGATCTCAATATCTGAGCTGAAGACCCAGGGATTACCGCTGGCTACTGGTCCAGCGCCCAACCTCAGAAACGGCTCGAGAAACGGGAAGCTCAGAAGGACAGAATGGCGAGCCTAGGCTCGGACCCACCCATGGTCAAGGTTGAGTCCTGAGAGACTTGCGAAAATCAAAATCCTGAGGAGTCTTACGACCTATAAGCACTCCATAGCACTCCGATAAGATGACTTCGAACCTGGAGTTCCGAGTCCCTGTCCTGAGGTGTAGGATGCAACATGAGGTTGTTGCCCCAGCCTGTGCAGATACATAGCCATGGGTTCCGTTCAGATCACGACTCATGCTGCTCATTGCTCCAAGCCTGTTGTGTTCGAGGCTCCCAAGGGCCAAGTTGCCTAGCAGAGAAAACAGTTCTGGTCATGGTATGTTGATAGGTCTCGACAATGGCCATCCAATGTTGTAATAGGCCGGCTTCAGAAATCAAATCAAACTCAGATCAAGTGCCTGTGTTGTTGGCAAGCCGCTTGAAGCACCTGGAGTGGCAATGTTCGGTAATTTTGAGTGATCCTTGTCCCCTGTGACCAAACGAAACATGGGTTCCATACCTAAGTGCTGCTACCAGTACCCTCGTTTCGTTTCAAGTTGGCTTTAAATGGTGTCCTTCAAAGTGTGACCTGTTCCTCCAAATGTTGCAAAACCTACTTTTATTTCTTCGATCATCAGGCTAACCGGATTCTTTCTCCTCCGTGATGCCCTGTGCACATCCCCAATATCAAACACCTCCCAGGACAGAAATCCGGTGAATAGGGAAGGATTGTTCTTCCCTAGAGCATGGTCATACCATGACCCACTAAGGTTCAAGCCCAAGGAACCACTAGTCTCCTGCACAAATCTGCTGAGAGTCACCGAAATTACGTGAATATACTCAAGAAGTATGCCGCAATGCCTAAGTCTGCGTGGAATGCGTGGGCAACTCAGCTGTTCAAGCAGAGCCAGCCTTCATTGAGAAGACTCTAGGCACCTCCTCTGCACCATCAGCGACCTGATGTTTGTTGCCGTCACATCGGGTGCAGTGGCGTAGGCTATCTCAGGCCTCATGTACAGCCCTGCCACCTGCCGGAGAACCTGGCCAACGGCTTGGCATTTCTCAGAGCGTGTAATCCAAAAACAAATCAGAAAGAGCAAAATCATCAAAATGTAAATCACAAGTTAAGTGTAGAAAAAATGCAGAAAGAGCTTCGACAAATCACAAGTGTCATCTCTATGCTTTGACAAATCACAACCTTTCGTACCAGTTTCTTACCATAACCATAACCACAAAGACCATCAGGACAACACAAGGCTGGGACCACTCCAATAGCCCGAGCTGCCTCCAAAGGCCTCGGCAAGGCACCAGCCAACATTGACAGCACCAGCAGGATTCCCAAGGGCAAATGTTTGACAAATCTAAGTCCTCTATTTGACAAGGCTGGACAAGTCTTCAGCCTTAACTGTCTAAGTGACCAACCTCAATGAGAGTCGGATTGAAAAGGAGATCGTCCTTTGGTGCCTGCAACAAATGCAACAGATTTGACTTTTGGGTACTCTGGTTGTCGATACTCTCTCTGCCTGGCGGTGCCTAGCACCGAACATGTCCAACCTCGGCTCAAAACCACTTACTTGAAGCAAATATCAAGAAAGCATATAGAGATGCATAGAGATGCATAAAGATGCATAGAGCAACTGGAAAGGAACAGATCCAATGAAGAGATGGCTCCTTTTCTTGGATCCTTTTCTGGTCTCGATACCAAGCCACCGAATCGATTTCGATGGTCAGCTCGCGACGCTACCATCAAGATGAGCTTTGCCACGGTGCTTGAAGATGGTTGGAAAAGAACTGCTGTTTGGGCAAAGTTAAGAGGAAGCTTGGACAGGAAGTATCTTGAATGCTGATAGTGTTGCAAGCCAAGTTGAGATCAACTGAAGAGTGTGCGGCGCTTTGCAGCGTGCTTAAAACATTTTGATCTGTCATGTTCTGTGCCTTTTGAAGAAGCAAAACGCTACAAAGAAACATGAAGAAAGTCTTGCTTCAAGCGAGTGAATCAATCTCTGGGACTTTTTGGCAACATTCACGGAAAGAACAGTGTGAGTGAGTCTAGTACTCAAGATCTGTTTTGCTTAATCATGCAAGTGAGACCGCATCAAGCTCCAAGGGAGAGTTTCCGCACAGCTGCAGGACAGCATCCTTCATCGTTGGCTGGCATGGTTGGATATATAAAAACTGTCCTTGGGCAGCATTGAAGACAATGATTTGAGGCAACCACGCAGGAAGAAGCCTACAGGATTCTCTTGTTGATCCACACCTTCATTCAAACAGGCAAAGGCTGAACCCTCTCAAAGTAGAAGAAGTTGCCGTTCAAAATGCGATCAAACCGGCCTGTTAACAAGCACGGCAAATGATTTTGGCCCTCATCTCAATAGCTCTGCAGGCCCAAGGCAAAATGAGTTCAAAACATTTCCGTGCTCACAGTATCTTGTGGTGCCAAAGTGTTTAAATAGTCTCGTTAATCTTGTCTTGCTACTGTCATTCCACCACTCTCGCCACAATCAGATGCACTTGTTTTCTTGGTTGAGAGGTTTCACATCAAGAAATTCAAAACAGCAAACCAAATTCACTCTGTTGGATCATCCGATTTCATCTGATTTCATCCGATTTCCTCACGCTCCCTCCTTTGCTTGATCGACAGGACAGGACAAGAATCGGAATTCAGTCTGCATAATCTGGGCAAAACTGCAAGACGCTGTGGCTCAGACGAAGTGTGCTAACCCTCGATCAACACAAAATGCATGGCAAGGCAATGGCTACTCCTCCAAACTCTCATGTTTTCCATGGAAGGACAAATCAGAGATCCTGAGTGGAAACATGACAAATGAATCTACCCTGGGCAAGAATTGGTCAGGCCACACTCAGGACCCAAAGATCGTGATCAGAGCGTGAGCAAAGCCGGCCCCACCCAGGCCACCGATGGCATGCCAATTGATCATTTCAACAGCCCCCCAGCAGGCCCACAGTGGCTGCCTCTGGAGTGTTTCTCAAGGGACCCAAGGAAGTGAAGGGTCCAATCAGGAAGTAGCCATGAGCCATTCCGATCTCCAGGCCACGTTGCCATGGCTTCAAGCCCTCACGGTAGAAGGCCAAGTTGCTCAAGTACTGCTTGCTCCAGCGACCATTCTCCAAGAGTGTTTGCACTTGATCACCTGCGAACGGCTCCTTGCCCTTCCACTGAATGATGGCACCAGTGTACCAGTATCCTGCTGGACCAGGAACAGCAAAAGGAACCTTGCCCTCCATCATGAGCCGATAGTACTCACTGACGTAAAGGGCATCCTCTTCATCCTGAAGCTCGGCAGTGTCAGGCAAGTCCACCTTGAGCCTGAAGTAGTCCCACCAGCCCATCTTGGTCGCCTTGCCAGGGCCATACACCTCAGCAAATGTCTTCAGGGTGTAGAGGTATGTGTCCTCGGGTGGGTCTTCCCACTGGTCTCGTGGAGTGACCTTAAGCAGCTTCTCCAGTGTGTCCTTCTCAATGATAGTGCGAGGGACATCCTGCAAGTAAGCAATCTTGGAGATGTCAGTGTCCTTCTCCTTCAGGACAAGGCCTGGTTGTTCAAAGGATGCCTTGCAAGACACACGAGACTGGGAGAGCCCACGGCTCAGCGCCATGAGGATACCGAAGCCCATGCCAAAGCACACCACACCCTTGGCTCCCATCACCTCCTGTGCAGACGCAAAGGGCAAGCTGCTGCCTGCCAGGGAAGATGCTCCTGAGACATGGGGTGGCAGCTGTGGTCCCCGGCTCACACCTGAAGTAAAAGCCAGCGCATCTCCAGCCAGCAGCAAGGTGAACGCACCAATCGCCGCCAGCGTCAGGGTTGTGAAGCTCAAAAAATCGCGTATAACCATGGCTTCACCTACTTCCTATTATTCTATGGAAGCTGTGCCTGAGACCACATCGGCAGGAAAGGGCAAAGCTGTTGCCATGTGACTACAAAGAAGTCGAACGCAGAGAATGTGCTGTTAAATGATATTTGACACACTGAATCAGTGGGGTGTAAAATCTGTCAAACGTATCATTCCTTGAGCAATATCACAAAAGAAGTCTTTTTCGCTCTCAGCGACCATTGTGCTAACTTGACACCTCGCAACAACTCAATGTCTCCAAGGCATCCTAAACTTCAAAAAAGGTACATCTACTCAGGACCCGAAGATCGTGATCAAGGCATGAGCAAAGCCGGCCCCACCCAGGCCACCGATGGCATGCCAATTGATCATTTCAATGAAGCCAGCAGCAGGCTTGTCACCTGGCTTGTCGAAGCGCGTAGGCTTGATGGTGCTTCCGAAGATGAGGCCGCCAATGGAAACAATGCCCACAATGGCGCAGCCACACAGCAGGCCCACAGTGGCTGGGC
>VSDK01016537.1:79875-82727 GCA_009767595.1 Symbiodinium kawagutii | reverse complement strand
CAGCCCCCCAGCAGGCCCACAGTGGCTGCCTCTGGAGTGTTTCTCAAGGGACCCAAGGAAGTGAAGGGTCCAATCAGGAAGTAGCCATGAGCCATTCCGATCTCCAGGCCACGTTGCCATGGCTTCAAGCCCTCACGGTAGAAGGCCAAGTTGCTCAAGTACTGCTTGCTCCAGCGACCATTCTCCAAGAGTGTTTGCACTTGATCACCTGCGAACGGCTCCTTGCCCTTCCACTGAATGATGGCACCAGTGTACCAGTATCCTGCTGGACCAGGAACAGCAAAAGAACCCTGCCCCCCCATCATGAGCCGATAGTACTCACTGACGTAAAGGGCATCCTCTTCATCCTGAAGCTCGGCAGTGTCAGGCAAGTCCACCTTGAGCCTGAAGTAGTCCCACCAGCCCATCTTGGTCGCCTTGCCAGGGCCATACACCTCAGCAAATGTCTTCAGGGTGTAGAGGTATGTGTCCTCAGGTGGGTCTTCCCACTGGTCTCGTGGAGTGACCTTAAGCAGCTTCTCCAGTGTGTCCTTCTCAATGATAGTGCGAGGGACGTCCTGCAAGTAAGCAATCTTGGAGATGTCAGTGTCCTTCTCCTTCAGGACAAGGCCTGGTTGTTCAAAGGATGCCTTGCAAGACACACGAGACTGGGAGAGCCCACGGCTCAGCGCCATGAGGATACCGAAGCCCATGCCAAAGCACACAACACCCTTGGCTCCCATCACCTCCTGTGCAGACGCAAAGGACAAGCTGTTGCCTGCCAGGGAAGATGCTCCTGAGACATGGGGTGGCAGCTGCGGTCCCCGGCTCACACCTGAAGTAAAAGCCAGCGCATCTCCGGCCAGCAGCAAGGTGCACGCACCAATCGCGGCCAGCGTTAGGGTGGTGCTAACATTGAGGAACTCGCGCATGGCGGCTGGTCTATTCTTAGCTCACTGCCGCTCCCAAGCCGCAAGGGCTACGTCCGCCGAGGAATCATTAAAAATTTGAGGAAAGGACATGTGACAACGACATCTACACTGTGTCTATTGTGTAAAGCTGCAGTAACATTGGGTACTAGAAAAGTCATAGTTCAAAAGCCTGACCACCACAGCCCCAAAACTAGTACCTGCACCAGAAATGCCTTAGAGCAGTTTACGTCAACCTCGTCTGAGAACACACAGTGCCTCAGGGCTGAAAGAATGATACATACCATACAAAACTGTCAACATACAGTAACGACTGCAAATCCTAACGTGCCTTCACAAACTCAGCATCACTTGCAAGACATTCCCAAATTTGTCTACGATTTGTTCAAAAGGAAAAAGGATAAAGTGCCTTGCATATACCAACAAATGTTTTATTGATTTTTGTTGTAACTGTAGTTTTCAAAAGACCGAAATAGATCCAACTTGATTTTGGCAAAACTAAACCAAACATTCCCAAAATGTGTGAAAAAAAATACTCTAACAACCCAAAATGTCATGTCACTCCACATTGCCTGACAAACATGAGACTTGTTCAATTGCATAAACCATAATCACATCCGAAAAAAAATCATATCTTTGGTTGGAAATCCCTTTACCCTTGTTAAAGCAATGAAGTCCCACTGCAAAGCACTGTGTTAAATTGAAAATGTATAACGGCAGGTCTCATCTGATTGGAGGCCACAAAAATCCAGGAACTGTTTGGGAATTTCAGGAGTTCATCTCTTGAGTGCATCAAATGTGAAGCAAATCCGTGGTTTTGTGCAGGTTTCGGGGAGCATTAGCATCGCAAAAAGAATTGAGCAAACGAACACCCTCCCAGAAATTCAAGGCACTTCCTGCTGGCATTCGGAACTTTTTGCTTACCTTCGCTTCTTCAGAGGTCTCTTCTTGTTTTTTTTGTGTGTCGCCTTCTGTTTCGTTGGGTTCACTACCGTACCCCTTTTCGTGGCCACGGAGATATCCTCTTTTGGACCATTTGCATTTGATGCATTCCAAACTTTGCGTTTTGGCTCGTCAGTGTCTTGGAAACTGGTGGAGCTGCTATATTTTGTTTCTTTGTTTGGGGAGGGTTTGCTCCGGCAGATCTGAAGCGAAAAAATGGAGGTGCCGCTCGAAACTTGTGGGGCATGCTGGCATTTTTTTCCATGCGATGTCATTTTTTTTGGGAATTTCCTGAATTTTCCTTACTGTGAAAATTGCGCGGTTTTGGACCGCACCTGTGCCCCAAATTGCCGATAAAAAGTCACTTGACTCGAATAAAGCCCATCAATTCGAACAATTGTTACGAATGATGGTCACTCGACCGTACGTGGGTTTGCCTCTTTTGCATTTTTCCATTTTTCATTTTCAAGTCTCAATTTGGACGATTGCTTCATTTTTTTCACAAATTGTTTTGAATTTTTCATTGTATGTTTTCTTACTCAGTTTGAATTTCTGACATATAATTGAAATTGATATTTTCAATTGTTTTTCGATTTCTTTCAAATTTTGCAATTGTTTGTTCCGGGGTTCCTTGCTTTTCTGCCTGCCATGTTATTTTCGAATTTTCCAAGAAGACGAAGATTTAAAGGAAAAAGAAGAAAAAGAACGAACAAGAAGAAAAACAACAAACAAAAACAAACACAACAAAGAAGAAGAAGAAGAAGACAAAAAAACCACAACACACAACAACAAACAAAACAAACAACAAAAAGAGAAACAACATCAACAACAACAACAACAACAACAACAACAACAACAACAACAAGAACAACAACAACAACAACAACAACAACAACAACAACAAGGAACAAACAATTACTGGTTACCCGTGTTTTTTTCTTTGTTTCTCCTTTATTCAACAAGCAAATACTGGTTACCCGTGTGTTGTTTTCACCCCCCCAA
>VSDK01016537.1:69875-74875 GCA_009767595.1 Symbiodinium kawagutii | reverse complement strand
AGAATTACTAAGAACACTCCTCTGGTGATTCGTGTTGGTCATTACGAATTGCCGAGGAGTGCGCCTTGGTTCTGCCCTTGCGAAGGCTGGGACAAAGTCCACCATCGCATGTGCTTGAATATACGCAGCTAAGACAGCCTTGGCAGATTCCCGCGGACGATGCCCAGCATTTCCTCAGGGCCTCTCCGCTTTCTCTTGTCAACATCAAACCAGTATATGTAACGAAAGCCACGGGGTTCATTTCTTGATTCATTGTGAATTCCAATGCCGAAAACCCATCGCTCTTCTTGGTCCGTTGCCGTGAAGCTAATTAGATCCTGATAAAAAGCACCAACCAGACTCTCATAGACAATCTTAATGACTCTGGAAGTAGTAGGGAACATTATGGACCAAGCATGGGGTCCTTCGCCTACACCCGCCGCTGCTGATGCAGAGCAGGCAACTGCCAATGTGAGGGGGGAATGTGGCAAGGCCACAAGAGCACCTAACGCTACTAACATGCCAATTGGGGAATCTACCTTTAAGGCAGCAGCACCTGGCAGGCGATTATTGAATCCTGGGCAGGGAATGGTTCATCTCGGAACCTCCACTGGTTAAACACAGGCTTTTCGGAGGTCTCAGTGTCATGCTGCAGTAGGTCGAATTTGCTGACTCCTTCACAGTGGGCCACTAACCGACTCAATGCGATTCCAAATGTTGCCGGGGTGAAGGTACAGCTAGGTGCTTTGAGGCCAATGGGCAATTTCATTAGTTCTGATCGGAGCTCAATGGGCCTCCTTGCTCCGGCTACGCACCCCTCCAGGGGCCGTCCCCAACAAATACATACAAGCACGGAATTTCGGGGGCTGCAGCACCCACCGCACTCTTATATTCCACTGCTTGCTGCGCTTCCTCATGAATCATCAGGCAACTATTTGCGACATGTGCGCCAAACTCATTGGGAAAGCCATCGAGGTGGTCATAGATGGTTCCTGTAGTTGCGATGAGACCTCTTCCATTACTCAGTCTCGGCCCAGCTTCTCTGGTTTTGACCTCTATGTTCGCGCGGGCATCACCAAGCTCTTCCTTGATGGTCTGGAGAAAATGTAGCCTTGCAGTCATAGCAATTGCCTGCCCTGCGGGGTTTTCTCTACTGGCAACAGGGCTTCTTCCAAAATCTGCGCGCAGAAAGCTCGGCGCTGCGCCATCTCGCTTGGGAGCTTCTTGGTGAAGGGGCGAATCAAGGAAGAGCCGAAGGCTGTCCACCAATTCTGCATGCTTATAATTCACATAGGGCGAGGAGACCACTTGCGAGGGTATCTCCAAAAACAACCGACTTGTGTTGCGGCGCTACTTCCATCAATTGAGACCTAATGACTGTCCATCCAAGGCGAAAAACATAACAGCAACTACGAGGTGGGATGCTCATTCAAGTCTAATTTTTCAGTTCCTCAGACAGCCCAATTCATGCACCTTGGACAAAATCCCCTAGTTTCGCTTCGTCGGATCAGCACAAACTCCAGGAAGAGTGGCTCTACACAACTTGGCCCGTTCCATGCATCCTATTTCCCTGAGAGTCTCTCTTTGTCCTTTAACAAGCCAGGAAAAACAAAACTCAGCGTATCGGATCGCGGAGAACGCAATGCCTCTCCAAGCAAAAGGACACACCCACAGTGACATCTCTGCTACCAATGTCAGATGATGAAGGCAACTCCTTCAACTCCGTAGCCTTTCCTTATCGCCCCAATCAGGGAGGCAACTTCCAAGTGACCAGAACGTACACTCAATTCGCCCAGCACCTGAACTCCATCGGCTTGCTCGCACACCAGATCGGCGCTTTTCTTGGCGCCCAGGCAGAAGTTTCATGTGGGAAACTACTCATTTTATTCATTTGCTGCATCATTTTGAGCGTTGTCCGACGACTTTCCGCCATTGTCCATATGGCAGTGGCCGTAGAAAATTCACACGTCTTGCGCGTACCATCCCAAGTTTTCAAGAACTTGCAATTCATTGCCAAAATCATCATTAACATGAACTTTGGGGACGGCTCCCAGATGGTTGGTGGGCCACTGGAAATGAAACAGCCTACCCTTAGGACTTTTGCCGACTACCATCATTTGTTGCAACTGAGGAGGTACCTCGACTGGGCCCCCTGGATAGCTAGGTTTTTTTTTTAGCAAGACTGAAGCTGCAGCACTAGCAACCAACAAATGCTTGTCAGTAACCCTGGACTCCTCTTCCTTCCCCCTCCTCGGTGTCCTGGTGAGCTGCCTTCGGCATCCCACTTGTGGCTCCTCTGGTCTTTGCTTGGTCGTGGAATATGCCTTCGGCCTCTTCCTCGCGCCTGGCTTTCTTGCCTTTTCTGCATGACCCTTCCTACCTCCAATCGCTTCGGTATGCTGAGTGACCCAGATTCCATTGTAATGATGGCCTTGCAGACAGTCCGCAACATGCTGCTGGATTGCCTCCTCAAGGCTATTCAATTCGATGGTCTCCCTAATTAGTGGCTCTCATGGATCAGTTCTAATCTCACTGATGAACATATTCCCTTCCTAAGGGGCTTGCGCAACAATTGGGGTCCCTCAAGGGATCCGGGGTTCCTCCTGGACATCTTATGATTATCACCGATGTCATACTATGATGAAGGATGTCGAGGGCCATTGATTGACAAAATGATGAAGTGCCCAGGGCCAGAATCATATGGATAAGCGCCGCTTCTTGGGCTACTTAATGGCTTTGGCTGATAGGCCGCTTCTGCGGGAGGCCTGCGCTTAGCTGATACTTCGCTTCTTGGGCCCTGGGGCTACTTAGTGGAAGCTTGCTGGCGCGCGCAGTAAGTAGCACATTGGCTGAGGCTTGCCACTGCTCGTTTTCACTACAGTTGGGCGGGGCCAAGCTAGTAGGATTGAAGCATTGACCCAGATCTGACCACGGCCACCCTTATCCCCTAAAGACTGGGTGGCTTTGCGGGAACGAACAAACTGTCTGTGTTAAAGTCAATACAAAAAACCGCGTTGAACAGCCAATATGCTGCGCCAAGCAACTTGCAGCACATTGATGCGTTGAACCGGGAGCTGAGCTCCACGCAAATGACATTGAAAAATTGCCATTGGCCATGAATTAGGCCTCCCCTCTGTGAGCGTCAGCTCCGCTACCACAGGCCTGTGGCCCACAAATGCAATGAAATAAACGGCACATTGCTGTCAGCAAAGCCGGCTCTCTCCAATCATATCGTTATCCAAACCAAAACCAAACATGCAACATAATAGTTGATGAAGACTTGTTTCACCCTGCCTTGCCGACTACTACGCGCGAAGCATCAGATTTCATTCAAACACAAGGGCTCAGAATGAATGAATGCGTCACTTTCAGCTCCTTTCTCTTTCAGAAAGTCATTCCAATTCAGCACCGTCATTAAACGATGGAGAACACATGACATCAAATATGAATATTTAAATTAAAATAATCATACTTAAACGCGATATATATATATATAATATATACATGTGATTATGAGACGCTATTAAGCGCACAAGGTCGGGCGTGAATGCCGGTGGCCGAATTGAAGACCAATGGTTCGTAGTACTTACTTCAGCCCACTGCATTCATACCTACCAAATTTCCAAGGGATCAACACAATGACATCATGGCCCCCAGCCAAAATGTAGTATGGATAAACGGCTTCCAATTGTTACCCCCATAGCTTCCACAGGATTCCTGAATTCAATAAACTCAATGTTAGGAGCTTCCGATGGGTTTGGGGCTATTGCTCAAAACGGATTCCTCAGCATTGTAGGTTTGGAGCTTTTAAACCCGGGGCTCCTAGCCACAGACTTTCCAATGGTTCGCAAGTCATTCACCAACGGCCCCTAACAATTTATGGTATAGTAATGGACTTGAAATCTAGGTTTCACCGAATTCAATATTCATTTCTCCAATGATCTCCAATGGTTTGGGGGCTCTTGGTCACTTAGAAATTTGCATGGTTGACTCACTACCCCAGCGATGAGCGGCACCATCACCACTGCTCACAGAAAAGCCGTCGAATCATCAGACTTGTCGATGCAGTCTGGGAGTTTTTTCCACCAGGATCCAACTCAATCCAGCGATCTTGTCATGTCAACGACTGCTTTCAGTCGGCATCTTGCGGAGACTCACACTCCGGAATCTCTTCCTCGCCATCTTCGCAGTCACCTGTTGCTGAGTGCCAGCACTTGAAATCAAAAAAAGGACAAACAAAATTCACCAGTGACAAATCAGAAAGGTTGTAGTCTCAGACCTGGCTCTGCGTCATCTCCAAGCGCAGAACTTGCTCCTGACCAACAGTACCATTCTTAAAACAGACTGAAAATTTCAATCGGCTCTCCTCCATCACCTGCTGGGTCAGGCGGCGCAGATCCTGCACCAAGCAATTGATGGCATGCATCGAGGTTGCAAGCAGGAATCTTGCCTCCTCCAACAGCAGCAGTGGAAGCCGAAGGTCGGTCAGATCCTGCGCCAAACAAAACGAAAAACACATTTTTAGTCTCGAATCTGCTGTCCTTCAGCGGTCGAAGCTTCAGGTGGGGCTCCTGCATCGAATCTTGAAAATGAAAGCAATTCGGACAATGCACATTCTTCTCACCTCCAACGGCAGCAGCAGCGGCTGCAGGTGCAGCACCAGACGGTGCAGGTCCTGCGTCAAAGAGAGCACAAGTGTTGGGTAAACAGATTTGGACGCACTCTGTCCTCCATGGGCTGTTGTTCCAGCTTCTGCCTCTGCACCTGCAAATGATAAACGAAAAACCCGGTAAAACTCCCAATTTCTTTTAAGGCCTTGGTTGAGCAAAGCCTGGCGCATCTCTGCCTGGATCATGCTAGAGTGGCACAAGTCAAATGTTAAGTTGACTCGAAATTCATCTGATCAAACTTGCTTAGGCCCTGACCACCATTTGTCTCACATATTCGATGGTATGTCCCGCCTTCAACGCATCGCGCCCACATTCCTGACACACGCAACAAAATCATGTAACGCACACACA
>VSDK01016537.1:0-67807 GCA_009767595.1 Symbiodinium kawagutii | reverse complement strand
TCCTCCTGGACATCTTATGATTATCACCGATGTCATACTATGATGAAGGATGTCGAGGGCCATTGATTGACAAAATGATGAAGTGCCCAGGGCCAGAATCATATGGATAAGCGCCGCTTCTTGGGCTACTTAATGGCTTTGGCTTATAGGCCGCTTCTGCGGGAGGCCTGCGCTTAGCTGATACTTCGCTTCTTGGGCCCTGGGGCTACTTAGTGGAAGCTTGCTGGCGCGCGCAGTAAGTAGCACATTGGCTGAGGCTTGCCACTGCTCGTTTTCACTACAGTTGGGCGGGGCCAAGCTAGTAGGATTGAAGCATTGACCCAGATCTGACCACGGCCACCCTTATCCCCTAAAGACTGGGTGGCTTTGCGGGAACGAACAAACTGTCTGTGTTAAAGTCAATACAAAAAACCGCGTTGAACAGCCAATATGCTGCGCCAAGCAACTTGCAGCACATTGATGCGTTGAACCGGGAGCTGAGCTCCACGCAAATGACATTGAAAAATTGCCATTGGCCATGAATTAGGCCTCCCCTCTGTGAGCGTCAGCTCCGCTACCACAGGCCTGTGGCCCACAAATGCAATGAAATAAACGGCACATTGCTGTCAGCAAAGCCGGCTCTCTCCAATCATATCGTTATCCAAACCAAAACCAAACATGCAACATAATAGTTGATGAAGACTTGTTTCACCCTGCCTTGCCGACTACTACGCGCGAAGCATCAGATTTCATTCAAACACAAGGGCTCAGAATGAATGAATGCGTCACTTTCAGCTCCTTTCTCTTTCAGAAAGTCATTCCAATTCAGCACCGTCATTAAACGATGGCCAAACCAAAACCAAACATGCAACATAATAGTTGATGAAGACTTGTTTCACCCTGCCTTGCCGACTACTACGCGCGAAGCATCAGATTTCATTCAAACACAAGGGCTCAGAATGAATGAATGCGTCACTTTCAGCTCCTTTCTCTTTCAGAAAGTCATTCCAATTCAGCACCGTCATTAAACGATGGAGAACACATGACATCAAATATGAATATTTAAATTAAAATAATCATACTTAAACGCGATATATATATATATAATATATACATGTGATTATGAGACGCTATTAAGCGCACAAGGTCGGGCGTGAATGCCGGTGGCCGAATTGAAGACCAATGGTTCGTAGTACTTACTTCAGCCCACTGCATTCATACCTACCAAATTTCCAAGGGATCAACACAATGACATCATGGCCCCCAGCCAAAATGTAGTATGGATAAACGGCTTCCAATTGTTACCCCCATAGCTTCCACAGGATTCCTGAATTCAATAAACTCAATGTTAGGAGCTTCCGATGGGTTTGGGGCTATTGCTCAAAACGGATTCCTCAGCATTGTAGGTTTGGAGCTTTTAAACCCGGGGCTCCTAGCCACAGACTTTCCAATGGTTCGCAAGTCATTCACCAACGGCCCCTAACAATTTATGGTATAGTAATGGACTTGAAATCTAGGTTTCACCGAATTCAATATTCATTTCTCCAATGATCTCCAATGGTTTGGGGGCTCTTGGTCACTTAGAAATTTGCATGGTTGACTCACTACCCCAGCGATGAGCGGCACCATCACCACTGCTCACAGAAAAGCCGTCGAATCATCAGACTTGTCGATGCAGTCTGGGAGTTTTTTCCACCAGGATCCAACTCAATCCAGCGATCTTGTCATGTCAACGACTGCTTTCAGTCGGCATCTTGCGGAGACTCACACTCCGGAATCTCTTCCTCGCCATCTTCGCAGTCACCTGTTGCTGAGTGCCAGCACTTGAAATCAAAAAAAGGACAAACAAAATTCACCAGTGACAAATCAGAAAGGTTGTAGTCTCAGACCTGGCTCTGCGTCATCTCCAAGCGCAGAACTTGCTCCTGACCAACAGTACCATTCTTAAAGCAGACTGAAAATTTCAATCGGCTCTCCTCCATCACCTGCTGGGTCAGGCGGCGCAGATCCTGCACCAAGCAATTGATGGCATGCATCGAGGTTGCAAGCAGGAATCTTGCCTCCTCCAACAGCAGCAGTGGAAGCCGAAGGTCGGTCAGATCCTGCGCCAAACAAAACGAAAAACACATTTTTAGTCTCGAATCTGCTGTCCTTCAGCGGTCGAAGCTTCAGGTGGGGCTCCTGCATCGAATCTTGAAAATGAAAGCAATTCGGACAATGCACATTCTTCTCACCTCCACCGGCAGCAGCAGCGGCTGCAGGTGCAGCACCAGACGGTGCAGGTCCTGCGTCAAAGAGAGCACAAGTGTTGGGTAAACAGATTTGGACGCACTCTGTCCTCCATGGGCTGTTGTTCCAGCTTCTGCCTCTGCACCTGCAAATGATAAACGAAAAACCCGGTAAAACTCCCAATTTCTTTTAAGGCCTTGGTTGAGCAAAGCCTGGCGCATCTCTGCCTGGATCATGCTAGAGTGGCACAAGTCAAATGTTAAGTTGACTCGAAATTCATCTGATCAAACTTGCTTAGGCCCTGACCACCATTTGTCTCACATATTCGATGGTATGTCCCGCCTTCAACGCATCGCGCCCACATTCCTGACACACGCAACAAAATCATGTAACGCACACACAGTGCGCAGCCTTGAGTCCCTGACAGCAATTTCGGCCAACTTCTCCTTGCTCAAGCTCAATCCTCCGACCTTAAATTGAAACAAATCACAAAATGTTGATTCATTCCTAGTTGGTCAATACGACAAAGCCATCATTGATCATCATCGACAACCTCTCAGTCCCCAACTGAAAACACTTGCTTTCCATCTAGCTTGCATCCGAAGGAGTTGGATGACTTGTAGTAGTAGACCGAACTCACCTTGGCCTCTGTTGCTGCTGGTGCGGCAACTGGCTTGGCCTTCGCTTTTGCCTTTGTTTTCGCTCGCGGTTCTGCGGGCTGACTAGGCTCAGCCCCTGTGTTCTCACTGGTTGGGCCTGTAGAACCGTTCTCAGTGACTAGACCTTCAGAATCGGCTGGAGCACATCCTGACTTGGCCTTTGCTTTTGCCTTTGTTTTCAATCGCGGTTCTGCGGGCTGACTAGGCTCAGCCCCTGTGTTCTCACTGGTTGGGCCTGTAGAACCGTTCTCAGTGACTAGACCTTCAGAATCGGCTGGAGCACATCCTGACTTGGCCTTTGCTTTTGCTTTTCCTTGGCCCTTTGGCGCAGCTTTCGCTTTCTGCTTTGGGTTCGGTCCAGATCCATCTGACTCTGACTTGGATGCGGGCCTCTTGCGCGCACCAGGCAAAGTTTTAGCCTTGGCTTTTGATTCAGCAGCAGCAGGACCAGACTCGGCGGCGGCAACAGCAGAACTAGGAAGCTCTGCATCTTCGTTGGGCTCAGTACCAGCACATGGTTCCGCAGCAGGAGCGGCCTCTGGAGACAAGGAAGTAGGTTCAGTCACATGACTTTCATCAGGGACAACTTCTTCGGTGCCCATGGATACTTCAACGTCAGAATCAGGACCGAAAAGGATCTGCGACTCATCAGGCGCAGTCGCATCAGCTGGCGGGTCAGCACTTGCCACAGCAAACGGCGCGACTTCCTGACAGTTCATCATACTATCAAAAAACTGCAAATTGATCTCAAAAGTCCATCAAAAATCGTCACAGCTGATGACATGATGGCACCCAATCCTCTGGTTGTTCTTCTTCAGATTCGCTGACGTCGGACACGGCTCGCAAGTGGATGAGGCCGCTCATGATCACTAATCCTTTCCAAACTAATTTAATCCTGTGGGGAAAAAACCTTCCAGCAAGCGAGATGGTTAATAGTTGATGAAGGGTCGGAGTCGGTGACCAAGATTTGCCGAACATCAAATCTGAATTGTTGCTGGCGCATTCAGGCACAACAAAAACACAGCACAACGATTTTCATCCATTCTAATGTCAGGTCGGTGTCTGTGTGTCTGGCCACCATCCTTGAACTGCCAGCTTCAGACACTACCACAGAACAGATTCGTGGGTGGTGAAAAAAAAGGAGAAAAGCTGGGCAAGGATAAACGCTGGAAAGGCTGCTGCGCAACATTGTCAAACAAGGAGTTTTTGGTCGTTGTTCCCTAATAATTGTCAAACAAGGAGTCTTTGGCTGTTGTTCCCTAGTAGCCATCATAATTCAAAGAAAAAGATTTGCCAATCAAATCTTGCCAGCTCTGTTCAAACAAGCTCACAACCTTACCCAGGTCTGCGGGGGCAACGTCAAAGTGCCCAACAAACACAGCCTAGGTTTCAGCGGCACGATCACTGGGAGCGAAGTTCCTGTCTGCAATTCAACCTTCCAGGTTCAAAAGATTTCACACAATGAGTACCCAACCCAAAATCGAAATGAACTTACTGCTAAGTACAGAAGCCATAAAAAATATCATACTTATATATATTATATACAAATAAAAATAAATAAATAAATATATATATATACATAAATGTATTATATGATTTTGTTACACGTTCCAGTGGTCAGCATGAAAAGAATTCAATGGTCAACCAGCAAAGGGCAGAACATGGCCTCCCAAACTACACGAGCGTAGTCTGTGTGTGGCAGTTTGTCCATCTGTCCCAAGAAGATGGCTCCAATGGAACCCGACCTGCACAACCAAACGATGAATATCAATGAATCTCAACCCAAAGAAACGTCTTTGTTTGGAAAATGTGGGGTTTGGGAATCGAGCCTCATTGTTTTCTGCTGCCCTTCATCCGGTGAGCAGCCAGCAGGCTTGAAAACTGAATGGAGGTCAGATTTGTTCCCATGGATCGTGAACCTGTAGGGAACTGGCAAGTCCTTCTTCTGCTCAGCGTTCTCTTGACTCATTGGGAGAGTCTCTGCTTGCTCATCAGCGGCAACGTTTGGATCTGGCACCTCAGTGAACAAATCAACTTACGATTTCATACGGTGACAAGAAGTGATTGCAAATTGCCTGGCTAAGTTAAGGGACACTGGGGTCTGGATAGACCATCTGCTCCATGGTGTGGCCAAGCAATTCCACTTCGGCGACTCCTTTCGTCGCAGAAATGAAATGAAGGTAATCTGCAAAGGCCATAATGGTTTTCTGGTGCGAAACCAAGAACTTGTCATCCATGACTCGAAAGGGCAGCCCGTTGCGCACGTCACGGCCATCACCTCAGAGGCGCTAACATCACAAAATCCAAATCGAACCATTGCTCGTTGATAGTTGCAAGAATTTCTGTGACTAGGCACCCTTGACAATACCGTCCTCAAAATCATCTTTGTGAAAGGATGCTATCATAATCCAAATCATTGCTTGTTGGTACCCCCAAAAGTTTCTGTGACTAGGCACCCTTGACAATATGATCCTCCAATTCACCTTCATGAAATTCTTGTCGATACTTGCAAAAGTTTCTGTGACTAGGCACCCTTGACAATACGATCCTCAAAATCACCCTTGTGAAAACCAATGATATCTCCACTCAAAGATCGTGCCCTTCATTGCCAATCCAAATGTTGTAAGTTGAGCTCACGATGATCGTGGCCTTGTTCTTGCTGGCAGCTGTGGAAGCAAGCCTGGCGAGTGTGAGTTTGTCATTGAAGCAATCAACAGAAGAACAAATGGCACCCTTATCAACATCAAATGTGAATTTCAAACACGATAACACCTTTACATGTGAAGGAAAAACCTTGACCATTGTTCTTGGCTCTCAATGGCAATAATAGCAAGAGGGAGAAGGATCCAAATAGCTGGGGGCAAGAAGAAAATAGATTCCAATCACGAGGAATTCGAATCTCCAAAATCATCTCTATTGATTCATCAAACCAAAAAATGCCAAAAGGAAAAGACCGCAACAAGAAACAAAACCCCGCCTGGACTCCCCAAACGAAGCCGCTGGCACATGTTCCAAAGTGATTGCCTTATCAAGGCTGGGCGGCTTTGAACCTCCATCTACGTTCCAATCTGGTCGGCCAACCGCCCTTGGAGCGCTGGGTGGCTGTAATGCCTGTTGGCTGCCCTGCCTCCCCAACAGCGTCGGTTCAATCTCTGGAGCAGGGGCTACAATGGCACGCTCGAGAGCTTCTGTCATGCTGGATGTTGTGACATTCAACACTTCTTGCTTCAAGTCCAACATGGTCTTGTATTCTGGATCATTCTTGCCAAATTTGTTGAGCAAGGCGTCAGGGAATCCAACCTTGCCATCTCTGAACGACAATGCACCAAGGTTCGGAGGCTCGACAGGATCACGGGGGCGTTTCTTCTCGGGAGCATGCCGAGACCGATCCCAATGGTCATACAATTGAGATCCCAAAGATTTCACCACATCGGCTTGCTCTGGTTTGAGCAAGCCAAAATACACCACCTTGGGGCCACCACTCCCATCTTGGGCGATGGCTCTGTCGAGGCAAGCCCTCGCGAACTCTGCATGCCTAAGTGACAAAAAATCAAGCAATCACAGGCCAAAACCTGCCACTGATGCCTTTTGAAATCAGACTAGTCACCGGTTCGGGCAAATATCGCACAACACAACGCAATCGGACGGCTCAAGATTCAATCCTGACATGTAAGACTTGATCACCTCCCGGTGCACGGGAATGCCCTTCCTAGGTTGATCAAAGGGATGATCACTGATGCTATAAGAGAAAAAAGCGTTCCTAAACCACACAAGTTCAAAGTTCGACACCGTTCAAACAAATTGCAACTGCAAACCAGTTTTCAGCAAAGGCGCTGCTCCGCCCTCTCAGCCGGCGAAGGCCTAGTATTCTCCCTGTCGTAGCCCAACATATTGGCCACTGTGATCAATGGAGCCGGGCCAATGGTGCCGTTCTCAAACACTTTGGATTCATACCAATGGTTTTGAGGGTGTGCTCTGTCTGTTACAACTAAAGCAGTTTGAGTGGTATTCCTGGAATCCTGATTTCTGCTACCTGACTTGTCAAACAACAAGGTCACCGAAGTCATCGCATCAAGTTTTGCATTCTGAAAAGTATCTTCAACTTTGCGTCTGTTCTTCAACACTGCGCTGGCAACTGTCTGGTGGTGCCAGACCGGCTGTTGCACATGCGCACATGTGTCTGGTGACATTGTCAGCAACGTTTTGGCTGCATCCAAGCAAGCCGAAACATAGCCAACATCTGCTGGGAAACAAGTGAAGTCAATCAGCACCAACGTCAACCTGGAACAGTGGTAAGCTTTGCCCTACTGTCTTCCCCCCTCAGCTCACTACAGGTGTGGTGATGTCATGTCTTTACTTTCTTTTTTATGTAGAAGCTGTCACTCTTGAACCTCACAATTTGACATAATCAAGGAAAAATGGCCAACATACTGCCATCTAGCTACTTCTTCCCTTCGCAATTCAAAGCATGACTCCACTTGCTGAACGCCCCCAAGGCATTGGTCATTGAACAATCCTGCAGGACCACGAGCTTGCACTTCTCCTCCATGAAATTGTTGCACCACTCCTGGCCCTTCCTCAGCATGTGGGCTGGCAAACTCACACAAAATAGGACGTGGGCTAAATATGTTTTGTTTTTCTGCAATGGCATTGAAACCAGTGCATGCTGGGCTCTGTTGCCGGTCCTTCAAATACTTTGCATCCAGCGATGCCTCCAAAGCCTCTGTCTCTTTGGTGGGCAAATGGGATTTCAAGACCTCAAGGTCCTGCCGAACAGTCGAGACCAAATGCGCGCAAGTGGCCTTGGCCACATTGGCTGCCAATTCACGGTTGGACTCTTCGATTTCTCGTTTCTGCCTTTGTTCCACTGCATCGACGATGTGCCTGCTGACCAAAGGCACAGAACATGTACAAAAAATGGGAACAGGGATGATGGAAAACATAAAACATGGGTGAACCAAACATTGAGCAATTAATAATTAACACTGAGTGAGGATTGCACTTGACCCAAACTGCCAGCGACTAATATGCTGATGACCCAAACTGCCCTTGATGTTTGAAGCGTCTAGATTGTCACAATGTTTCACAACTTCCCGGAGCACTTCAGCCTGACAAACTTCACAGCTTGCGGCTGCACTGGGGGAACTGCTGATTCCAACAAATGCTGCAACTCGGCATCCAAGAAAGAAGACATGAACTGTTCACGGAGCCGCGGTTCGTGCTCTCTGTAATCCTGGTCAGGGAGGTTGGCCTGCAAGACGCCCAGCAACGACAGGAAGACCCCGCAAGTCGCATGCAAAAGCTGCGCATCCTTGAAAGTCCAAGGCTTCTTGGCGTTTTTCCGATCCCAGTCCACCTTCAACCTTTCAATCAGCAAAGTAACCTGGAATCAAGTTTTGGCCCTTTCCAAAGCAAAACATGTTGGGACATTAAACAAGGGTGACTTATGGGCTTAGGACATCCAAAAACTGTTTCATTCAACAAAGGGGCCAGGCAATCGTCCAATCGGTTGCAGCACTCAGACCGCCAAGCTTCCCATGGACCAACGCCGGAGGTGAAGCCAACATTGAACACTTCTTTCTGTATAGCTTCGTGTGTCAGCCATTTCATGCCCCGGGTTCGTACTGCATCCCAAAGACATTGGACAATCGCCTCAGAAACATGTGTCTTGAGGTTTGCCACAGCGCCAGCCTCCTTGGCGCCTATCCCAAACCGCCTCGCCACCTGAGCAGCATCCTCCCACTCCTTGCCAAACAGCAAAGCTGAGTATCAAAGGTGACGGCTCACGAAAAAATCAGTCAACACGTTCCACTGCAAAACTCTATGATTGTTATGATTGGAAAAGGATCTTAAAGTCAACGCCACTAACACAAACTACCAAAGAAAGTGTCAACCTGAAGGACAGGAAATCAATCAGCAAACCAAATGTCCCCTTGCAGCAACACCCTACTACTCTTGAAACATCACGCAACGCTAGACTTTCTGATTGCTATCATGGCAAAGGCTCTGAAAAATCAATGTTGCCAGATTTGTTGAGCACCTCAATTTGCCTCAGGAAATTGAAACAATGAGCAGGACGTCTGGTTGATGTTGAGGAGATGGTCGCAAGCCGGTGGTCTGTCACCAGCTCAGAAATGGAGCCGTACCGCCCCACCACTCCAAAGACTGTTTTCAGAGAGTCCTCTCGAAAACAAAGCAAAAAATCACCGACACTTAATTGCTGAAAATAAACTTTGACAATCATCATTGGTTCCCATCCTTGAACGCATCCGTCAATCTGTCAGCAGGGATGGACAAACGCCGCACGCCCTCGCAGGCAATGATGCAACTCAGGGTGCGTCTCCAGCCCTTCACGAAGGCCACAGAAAACGGACGAAGGTGCTCACCTTGGACAATGGCAAACGAATGATTTGAACAAGGCTGGAAGCAACATGTCAATCTACAGTTTGGATTGTCAATGAAGCCCCGCGGCCATAATTCTTCAGAGGTGGGAGCTGCACATACTCCCTGGTCAGCATGGCGCTGTCCACATCAGCGATGGCAAGCTTCTCCACTCCAGGCAGATTCTCCCCATCCGTTCGAAATCTGCGGCGAAAACTGGGATCAGGCCCCATTGGCAAGGTGTCAAGGTGTCAAAAAAAACAATGACATAATGAGTGTGAACATGGACATCCATCCCTTAAATCGAGCTTGGGCACCCATATACCATGATGAGGGAGACCAAATTCATCAAGGATTCTGGCTCTATGACTCCAGGAAGCCCGAAATCATCTCTGAACGAACACATCCAGAGCCGCAAGTATTTTGGGCCAGTTCCCAGGTTCGTGGCGTAATTGGTCCTGGCCAGGAATTCCAAACATGAACTTATCAATTCAATAATAACGGTATGCCAAACAACAATGGTGGCTTCATTGGAACCACCATTCAAAACCCAGTTAGAAGACATGAAATTTTGCCAGATCCTGGGATCAATGTCTGCCATGGTTTCCAAGAACTCTGCGAAATCCAAGAGGCCGGCCTAGCAGTTCGTGAACAAATGTGGAAACTGATTGATTGAAGCAAATGGACAATGGCAATCATTGAAATCTGAAATTGATTGACTTTCTCAAATCGAAATTACTGACCTGATCTGGATAGCGATCTTCCAGGTATCGGTCTGGGCCACCCATCGGCAGCACCTCGTCCCCCAACCTGACTCACAGGTCAGCCAAATATTTGACCAATGCATGGTCAAATCAAACGACACATTACCGCAAACCTGGATACCGTGACCACTCATTGCCAAGCCACCAACGAAGGATCTGGTTGACACTGTCAGGCAAAGTCGGGTTTTCAGTCTTCCCGACCTTGCCCCCTCCATTCTGGCCCCCGCTGGACTTACGTTTGCCCCCCGAAACCATCCTGCTGAGTGAAGGCCACTTGAGCCTTGTTCTGGGATTGGAATTGACTGCTGCTCTTGGAATGAAAATCAATGCCCTCATCCGAAAAATTCTTCTCCAGTGCACAGAAAAAGTCAGCACAACATGTCGTTTGTTCAAGGCACTGGTTTGAACATGTTTCACAGCAAAGCTCTAGCTTCCAGAACAAGGACAACGCACCGCAAACCGTAGTTCGATTCAACTCATTGTGTTTCAGAATGAACCACTTCGCATTCAACCGTTTTTCCCCCAAGCGATCATCTGCATCCTTCAAACTTGGCTGTCAAGCCTGCAGCACAACTGTCACAACTTGGGAAAAATGATTCAGGTGGCATTCTGCAGACAGCGACCCAAAAATCATCATTGATGGAAATTATTTAAAAACAGTTTTCCAAAAAAACGAGTGACCCCACCAGTAAAGTGACAAAGCAGAGGGGTTGTGGGAGGCGGGTTCAGGATGGCTGCTGTCGGGGAAAGAACTTTGGCAATGCGATTCTCCCACCATGGCGAGGTGCCAATGCACACTGCAAGTGGAACGGCTGGTAGTGCTTCAACATGCTTCTCTGAATCGTGTCACTCAACTGGCAAGGGGCCGTTTCGGGATTTGGTTGTGCCTTCGTTACTGAGAGCCATCCCACGGACGGCCGGGCCATACCCTCACTTGCGCACCTCACTTGTCACTCACTTGCGCACTCTCACTCACTTGCACACTTCACCGGGCACGAGATGCATCGCCCAACGACTTCACTGGCGTTTCATGCGTCAAACAATTCTTGACATGTCACATTCTCATTTTCAATGCTTTTTATCACAAGCAGACTTACGAGACTAGCCTATATTTCGTATATATTTATCTTTCCATTGCCATCTAGTTTCCATTTGGAGAAAACCATGGTTCTGAGGCTCCATCTCCACAGAGCCAATACCCTACCGGAGGAAGCTGGGAGGTCATGCACATGTCACAAGTGTACAAGCGAGTGATAACTCAAGTGTACAAGCGAGTGACAACTCAAGTGTACAAGCGAGTGGTCGTCCGCCGGTGCCAGCCCAACGGTCAACCATGAAGTTGGTATGACGGCACGCTTCAAAAACACGATGTTTGATTGAACTCCTCGCTTCTTTGTAGCGCGTTTGCCCTTGACACTGAACACCTGATTTGAGATGGGCCTGGGGCATCCAACCCCTGCAAACAAGATATTAAATTTCAATCAATTAGCATACTACTGTGGCCACGTAAGCACCAGGACCAAAAATGCACCAGGACCAAAACATTTTAATAATGGCCGCTGGAAGTTGGAACGCATTTTCTGGTGTTTGTGGGGCCGCCACAGATCTGACCCCTTGGGAACAATTTACCTTTGAAGGGTTGCAGGGTCAAATTTCTAAGGCGTAAAGCCTAAAGATTTTGCCCCCGGCCTGGGATGGGCCATGTTTGTCTCTGACACGGGCCATTGATTTGAACATTGGCAATCATATGAAGGCATTCAGTCAGGCGTTAACTGCCATTGCTTGCAAACCAGGCGATGCAGCCATTCACCCGTAGCAGAGCCGGTGGCTCCTTGGCCTTTTGGGGCATACCATGGTGTTCCAGCCACGTGCCCAATTATTATCTTATTGGCGCACATTGATGAAGTAATTATTATTATTGAAGGTTCCCCCAAATTGCATTGAATCAATTCAATGCAGCTGGCTCTTGGGCTCCACCGTCCTCCCAGCTGACTTGTGAAACTGCTGCTGGTCCCAAATAAAACTACGTTTGCCTTCATCATGACGGCAATGGATTGGGTAGCGCACTTCCACTTTCGACCCCGCCAAGCAAGACATTTGCCCTAAGTTGGCGGCTGCGTGGCAAACCCCTTCGCTGCACAAGGGTGGGGAAAGAAGGGGCGCAGATGAATGGGAAGGAGGGTCAAAGTTCAAAATCTAGAGACCCTCTCCTGACGGTAACTCAATTGACAGCAACCTACTCGTGATCTGGTGAACAATTCGACTCTTTGCACCCGGTGACAAGTTCAAATTTGAAGCTAAAAATCTGCCTTGCCAGGCCTATGAAACGCCTGGCGGCAAAGAGCCAAAAGCCAGGTAAGTTCCTGTCATGGCACAGACTGCTGCTCCAATGGAAATCAGCGGGCCAACCCATCTGGGGGCCTGATACCGATGGAAATCTATCGTTCTTGCAATCATGAGATTGGATTATTTTTCAGAATGACCATGTAATCACATTGTAATAAATAATATATTCATAACATATGAATCCGGCCGCCGGGCGCCACCCCCCCCCACCACCAAAGAGTTGGGTACCCCCCTTCCCCCCTCTTTTCACCCGATCCCCAGTCCTGCCATGTTATTTGCAGCATTTTGATAAATACTTTACTTCACAATGCATTTAAATGCATTCAGCTTCCCTGGCTCCCATTTAGCAGAGGCCCAAAGGCCCAAGGGTTGAAACAAAAAGGGGTTGGGGTTTGGGGGTTGGGGGTTGGGGTTGGGGGTTGGGGGTTGGGTGGGGGGTTTGGGGGTTGGGGGTTGGGGGTTTGGGGGGCTGGGGGCTGGAATCCATGGGCACTCTTGGGATTCAATGATGAAAAACAATTAATATTTAATTTTTTAATTCTATAGACTTGCTGCTGTATAGCGGTTGCTCTGGTTGCTCTTTTTGGGCGCCGGGTGCCGGGCGCCGGGTGCCGGGTGCCGGGTGCCTGGTTGCTTTTGTCAGCAATGCTACATAATTTAATGTATTGACTTTCTATATACCTTCCACCTACTGATTCGCTACATAAAATACACCTAAATGTTACCTGTACCTTTAGGCCAGGCAGTCAGTTGCGCACTCAACATTTGGGTCAGCTGCGCACTTACCGACTTTGGGTCATCTGCGCACTCACAAATTGGGTCATCTGCGCACTCAGCTCAACAGATGATGGCTGGGATCATGCCTAGAACCTTTCATTGCATGGAATCACCTTTTAGGGTTTTGGGGTGGGTGGGGAGGGGGTGGGGATTAAGGGTTGGGGTTGGGGTGGGGTGGGGATAAGATGATGGCTGGGATCAAACCTCGAACCTTTCATTGCATGGAATCACCTTTTAGGGTTTTGGGGTGGGTGGGGACGGGGTGGGGGGATAAGATGATGGCTGGGATCAAACCTGGAACCTTTCATTGCATGGAATCACCTTTTAAGGTTTTGGGGTGGGTGGGGAAGGGGTGGGGATTAATTGTCTTTGCGGCTAGAGGTCAATTGCCTGCCCTGCTGACCATCATGGCTAGTGATGACGATTTGACATGGCCGATACTATATTCAGCATGCCATGATCATAACTTGTGACCATTCACCATATGGCGCCTTCCAAGAAGAAGAGAAATGCATCAGAAGAAAAGCGCATATATATATATACATTGTTGCAGGGTCATATTGTTTCTTGGTTTTAACAACAACCAGGGCGTATATAGGAGGACCCGAGAGATATATATATACAAAGATATATATATATATATATATACATTTATTTATTTATATATATATATATACATTGTTGCATGGACATTTTTTGAGTGTACAACCGACCCAAAAGTTGAGTGTACAACCGGCCCAAAATTTGAGTGTACAGCCGACCGCTCGCCCTACATTTACCGCGTGGTAGACTGGACCGCACCGAATCACCAACATTGGACCAAATTACATCTTTTAATTAATTACCTGTCATGCCCAGGGGTAAACTGGACCGCACCGAATCACCAACATTGGATCAAAAAGCCCGCACATTGATGCACCTGACCTTTTGGAGCACCCATGAAACCCACTACAGGAAAATAGGGAGGGGAAGCTTAGCAATTGTCATATCACCCACCTCTGAGAATGAAGGAAGTGTCAACCAATAAATCCAACCATGGAGCAACCACCCCCATAAAAACCGACATACAGGACCAACCCGTTGGGGGGTGTGGGGGGGGAGGGGCTGGCGCATATTTATACCCAATATAGTAATAATTAATGACCAGCAAGACTAAGAAAATTCCAACAACATTCAATTCCCAAAATGCGGTCACACAATGATTTGTCTGAAGAAATCTGGCCTGCAAACTGTTTTGCAAAGTGAGCCTGGTTACACGTCGGCAATCTCATCCACATCGCATCGGCAATCAAAGCTGGTGGCGATCAAGTTCTGGAATGAACGCCTCACAGGCAGACAGCCTGCCAAGCTGTAATTTAATTGGAAAACATCTTGAGCTCAAAACTGTTCAACTCATACACTACAATCATACCAGTGTGTTGCCACCATGGGCCTGTCAAGGTACACTTCGAAGAAGTTTGCCCAGCATGACGCACAAATGCGTTCACCGCTGACCCCTTCCAAGTACTTGATGCAACTGGCACGCGACAGCCCCCCTGGACGGCGCAACTTCGTGGGTTCAGAGGTCGCGTGGTAGTAGATCCAAAGCCGGGGCCCCTGCAACCGTCACAGCGACTGACTTGACAAAGTGGGAAATTTCGCAAATTTGCAGCCACCCCTGTGGCCCAAAAGACAAAAAATGATGCAGTCGCTTGCAGCCAAATAGCACCCGCGTGGCCCACGCAGAAAAATATGCCGCAGCCATTTGCGGCCATTGACTTTGCACCCACATGGCCCAAACAGATAAATTGATAAGTCATTTGCAGCCTTAAACACCCGCGTGGCCCAGGACATTGCTGCAGTGTTTAGCAGATAATAACACCCGCGTAGCCCATAAGACAAGGCGGAAACGCACTCATGAGGTCATCTCCTTGATTCCTCATCCCACAATGCAGCAACATAGATCAGAACCCAATGGCGTGTCGTTGTTTTGTATTGCCTGAAAAAGCCCCATGATGGATGGCTTTCGCTGAGCTCAAATCATCATGCATCGTGTCATGGCATGTTTGTATGCATCAACCGGCTTGTTTCCCGAAGTAGGGAGGCCAAAAAACGGCAAGTTGAGAGTTAACGTAAATTAAACCGGAAACTAAAATGGATAATTGGGCATGGCCCTAGTTTCAACGCAGTCATGTATGTTGTATGTATGTATTATGTATGTATGTATCTATGTTTGTATGATGTATGTGTCAATTGAATGTCAAATATGTAGTATGCATTGTGTTAAGTATGTATGTAAATATGTCATGTATGTATGTATGCATGTATGTATGCATGCATGTGTGCATGCGTATCTACGCATGTATGAATTTATGTGTGCATGCATGCCTGTATGTTTGTCGTATGTATGTATGTATGTATGTATGTATGTATGTATGTATGTATGTATGCATGTATGTCTGTCATGTATGTGGTATGTATGCATGTATGTCTGAGTCTGGCATGTATGCAAGCATGCATGAATGCACGTACGCATGTATGTATGTCATGTATGAATGATACACATTCAAAAAACTTGCATGCCATTTGGAGGGAAGTGATGTCATGAAGATGCGTCAGTGCTGCGCGATGTAAGCTCAGAGCCCCTTGGGAATCAATGTTTGTTTACTGCGGCGCCACCGCTGTGATTTTGCCTCTGTGAAATCGAAGCCCAACATTCTCAACAAAATGCCACCCCTTATTTACTTTTATTGCTAAACAATTTGTATGTTGTCATAATCCCAGAAGGCCCGGGCCAACCAATCACCAGTCTTCAAGCAGCTGCAAGGCCGAAAGATTTTTTCAAGTGCGCACGAGTGTTGTCATGGCAGCTGTTGCGCCTAAAGGCAACAGCACCAAAGTCTTTGTTTCTTCCGGGGCGGCTGTTGGACAATAATCTACTAGCAGCAGCAGCACCAAGCAAAGTGAGAGGCTATGGTCATGGGAGGGCAACAACTGACAAAAGCGTGCCCCCTCCCCCCCACCCCCCGAACAACCATGGGACGCCCTCTGTCTGAAAACGCGGTGTGATCACAAGGCAAATTTGCAGTAACCTGCCGCTTAGTAGTTAGAGACGTGTGTGTCGAGCACGAAGGGCGCCTGCCCACGGTGGCCTAATTGATCATAGAGCGTGGCCAAAACTTTACAATTTATACCACCTCACTTTCAGAATCAATCAGCCCAGAACCACCCCGAGACAACGTCAGAGGACAGCGGGATGCGACAAATGTGTTGCCCCCCCCCAACAACGACCATGCGGCACCCTCTTCCTGAAATGCGGACTGAGTGGATGTTTGTCGCAAGCATGGGCCGCGCAACGCTCTGCCCCAGGAAGCGTCAAATGTCACAAAATGATGGCTGAGTCCCTAGGAACACCCCAAAAACAGGGGAAAAACGGGCCAAGGACTTAACTTCGAGAGTTGCGGTCATTGGCGCCTCCCCCCACCCACCCACCCAAACCACGCCCAACAGCGGAATGTAAGCGAAATGCAAAGACTCCCGCACGGTGCATGCAAGTGGCAGTTACCACTCTAACAACCAACGTTCAGCAAACACATCTTTTTGACGTGAAGACTGGCAAAAGGTTGGCCCGGGCTATAATAAGACTGTGTAATGGTGAAAGAATAACAAAAATACGCAAAAGAAACACTAAAGCCTAAACCCTCAGAATGGATCGGAATCCGACATAAATATCATAAGTACAACCGTCCTACAATGGTCAACGTTTTGCATTCATTCATTCCTAAGGACGCTATCAGACCCCAAAGTGTCGGATGGAGATTAAATGATTTATGTCACGTTCTCAAACACTGCCCTGGCTCCAAATAATCCGACACTTTCTGAAACCGATGCCCGTCACTTTCTGCAAATTATCCAGGCCAAAAGTGTCGGATTCCAAGCGATCCGACACTTTCTACAACGGATATCTGTCATTTTCTGACTTTGGCCTCCACCAAAAGTGTCGGATTCCAAGCGATCCGACACTTTCTACAACGGATATCTGTCATTTTCTGACATTGGCCCCCACCAAAAGTGTCGGATCCCAGGCGATCCGACACTTTCTAAATGCGATGAACGTGACCTTCTGAATCTTGAAACCGACCCTCACCAAAAGTGTCGGATCACAGGTGTGATCCGACACTTTCTCAAGCCGTGACCCAACCAAATGTGAACATGGAAATCCGACACTTTCAGCCAACTTGGCCAACCCAACAGAAAGTGTCGGATCACAGGTGTGATCCGACACTTTCGCATGTCCCTGGGCTCAACCCGTGAGCAAATTCCAAATTTGAAAACCCAAGACAGCTCTGAAAGGCACCGAAAGTGTCGGATCACAGGTGTGATCCGACACTTTCTTGGCAGTTCGTGGAGATGCCAGAAAGTGTCTGATTTCACTGTGTTTTATCCAGTTGCTCCTCCAAAGAAATTTCACTGCGAGCCTGGCCTGAATTTTGGAAGGTTCATCCTTTGAAACCGTTCCGCACTCCACAGTCCTCCAAGGGTTTGCGCATAATGACTGCCAACAAACTAATTGAATTTCAAAGATGGATGAAGAAAAATTTGAGACCACAAAAAGGGAAAACGAGTTCCAATGACAAGTTTACTTCTGTAAGGGAAAAAAAATTATCAATGCGATGTCGGCAACATGTCAGTGTGCGATCAGCGAACCTCTGGCTGTCCAAGGGTGCAGCGCTGATTTCAGACCTGACGCAACATCAAAGTAAAATTTGTTTTATCCGTGCATGATCCCTTTGAGCCTCGCAAACGATTTCAGCTCATCGCCACCATTCCTGCCCAAAAAACGTCGACACATGGGATGAGTGTACCCCACCTATCAATGGTCTTCAGCTCATCGCCGCCCTTCCTGTCCAAAAAAAGTGAATGACACGTGAGGGGCGACAATGACTCCACCGGTGACCTCACAGTGGTCTCCAGCTCAGCACCGTAAGTCCTGCAGGAAACAAGAGGGCACATGAAGCGTCACAATGAACAGACCTCGTGGCCTCAGAGCGTCCATGGGTTCAGCGCCGTAAATCCTGCCCAAAAAGCTTGGCAAGCTATGCAACACAATGCCACTCCCCCATGACCTCAGACCGTTCCGAAGTTCCTCCGGATTAGTCCTGCCCAATCACATCGTTACTGCTACAAATCGGACAGCAAGCCCGAAACTCAAAACGCATGAAGCCATCAGCAAGTGAATCACTGCATTCTGTGTCTAGGTCCCGTCGCGTTTTCCCTGGGCTCACCCTAGCCCAAGGCTGCCAGTCAACCAATGAGATAATATAATAATTAGTTTCATATTGATGGATAAAATAAACACGTTCCCCAGCCCATTGCCTGTGAAAAAAAAAAGAAAAACCGGTTAGACGCGTCATCAGTTGCAGAGACATCTAAAAGTGTCTGATTACAGGTGCAATCAGTCACTTTCTTGCACGGCGCAAAACCAATGATGCTGGGCACCCATTCCACTGCCGCTGGTCACAGCTGACGCGTTTAGGGTTTAGGATGACAGCACCTACATGAAAGTGACTGATTACAGGTGCAATCAGTCACTTTCTTACACGGCACAAAACCAATGATGCTGGGTCCCTATTCCACTGCCGCTGGTCACAGCTGACGCGTTTAGGGTTTAGGGTGACAGCACCTACATGAAAGTGACTGATTACAGGTGCAATCAGTCACTTTCTTACACGGCACAAAAGCAATGATGCTGGGTCCCAATTCCACTGCTGCTGGTCACAGCTGATGCGTTTAGGGTTTAGGATGACAGCACCTACATGAAAGTGACTGATTACAGGTGCAATCAGTCACTTTCTTGCACGGCCCAAAACCAATGATGCTGGGCGCCCATTCCACTGCCGCTGGTCACAGCTGATGCATTTAGGGTTTAGGGTGACAGCACCTACATGAAAGTGACTGATTACAGGTGCAATCAGTCACTTTCTTGCGCGGCCCAAAACCAATGATGCTGGATCCCTATTCCACTGCCGCTGGTCACAGCTGATGCGTTTAGGGTTTAGGATGACAACACCTACATGAAAGTGACTGATTACAGGTGCAATCAATCAATTATTATCATTATTTATTATTATTACTTCCTTCACGGCACAAAACCAATGGTGCTGGGGCCCAATGCCACCGCCGCTGGTCACAGCTAACGCGTTTAGTATTAGGTTTTAGCCCGATTAGCCAAGTGCATTGCACTTTGTCAGCCCTAGAGGCTGAAAACAACCACATTCTTGCATAAGCCCTCGAAGAAAACCACCCTAGGAATGTAATGGGGAAAATGTAATGTAATGATTATCCTCTCCTCTTCCACTTGATTACATCACAAGGTACACGTCCATGTCATCCTTGTTTTTATCCAGCCTGCTTCCATCAGGTCTGAGACACCTGGCAATGGGGCCCAACAAATTGAAACCAAACAGGGTTGTTGTTGTGATGGCACTCTCCACTCAAGATCCTGACTTGGCCTCTTCATCAACGCGCGTTGTGAGCTCTTAGTCGTGGGTAACGCGCTAGACATGTGTTATAGCCAGTAGTGGAGCCCAAAACCGTGAAAATGCCAAATTGATGGCACTCTCCACTCAAGATCCTGACTTGGCCTCTTCATCAACGCGCGTTGTGAGCTCTTAGTCGTGGGTAACGCGCTAGACATGTGTTATAGCCAGTAGTGGAGCCCAAAACCGTGAAAATGCCAAATGCTTCCGGTCAATATGTCTGAGTTTCACAACTTTGGGCTCACCATGTACAAAACAGCGAAGGTCTATCATGTCTGCAGGTCTACGCTAACTGACCAGTTGAAGTGTTTTGGTTTCAGGCTGCGCCTGAATGGCAATTGTTCCCTGGCACCGCTCAAAAACTAGAAAAAATGCACAAAAAACCACAGGCAATGGGCTGGGGACCAAGATATTATATATATAATTTATATATATATATAGTTCATTCATATTCTTTGTCCTGTTACTATCTATTATTGTTCTTTATGTACAGGCTGCTGTGATTGAAGGCAAGAAAATGCAAAGCCCATGTCGAAACTGTGATCTAAGAAAAGTTGCACTGAGAAGTTGCTTCATGCCATGTCCCTTTTAGCTCCTTCGCACAAACGTTCTTGGAAACTGCAAATCGCTTTGGATCGGGCCCTATGGCAGTTTGTCGCCACACCTTATCCAGTACTGTACTTTACTGCTTAGTGTTCTTCTTCGCTGGGGTCTTCCTGGCTGCTGGTTTGTTCTTGGCGTTCCTTCGGGAAGCTGCTGGCTTTTTCTGGCTTTTGACTGGAGCATCCAGATTGACCCATACCACGGCGCCCGCATTGTGAGTGTACAGCTTCGGCTCCTGGTACACGACAGGATTTCGTAGATACCATCCATAGACTTTCTTGTACGAATTGAGAAACGATTGATCTTCCACTTGATGCAAATGTTTGGTATTTGCTACTTCCTGAGGGGAGAGGAGCTGACAGTCATAGATCTCGATTGTGCCCCACAGCTGACTGGTTTTCGAAGCCGCTATGGCACATACACCCCTAAAGTTCGTTCTCTGGGAGCGCAATTCAAGAGTCTTGCCATTGCGTAGAACTCGATGCGCCCACTCTGGTTTCAAAACCAAAGCCTTGTGGGGCTCCATGGTGTTGCCTTGAGCCTAGGCCTACATATGGCATGAGGTTGATAGAAAGCTGGCTGCCTCGCTCACATTCAACTGGTTGAGTCCACCAATGTCTCGATATGATACTGACCAAAAAGCCTGCATGCTGTTCACCAACACCTTGATCCTTTGATAAACGCATGTATGATCTGTATGATTAGATTGAATCGCGGGGAGCTGAAAACTCTGTGAACCTGAGAGCTGTTCTCTTGCTGCCATCCACATTGAGACTGCAACCTGTCCTCATCAAATTTGCCCCGGTCCTGGTGGCAAACGAGAACGCGTTTGAGTTTAAGCGTTAATCTTTGGGCTGATTGAATCTGGATTTGTTCCCCCGATGAAATCGGAAGAATGGAAACATGATGGGGCTCGAGTGGCATTAACATACACACAGCCCTGACTGACTGAGCAAAGTTGTTTAGAATGAGACTCACTCCACATTTCCACCACACAGACACACACACACACACATTACACTCACACTAAGCATCCTTTTGAGCTTTGGTTTTTGCTTTTGGTTTAGCTTTGGCCCGAGCTCGCTTCAGGGCATCTTTCAAAGGCAACTTTTGAACACCAGCAGTTTCTGCTGTGGCATCGATTGCACGCTGAGAAATGTCCAGGGCGGTCGCCCAAGGCACACCCTCCGCCCACGCACGGGCAGCAGATCTCAGGACAATTCGGTCTTTCGAGTTGCGGATGTAAGCAGTGGCATGCTTCTTGGTATCCTTTCCCCGGCCAAGCCTCAGGATGAAATGTTCAAAAACAAAATTCAACATTTGTTTACTGACAGCGCCACCTTGGGGACCTTACCCAAAATAACAAAAGATGTCACAAAGTCAACCTGGCAACGTCACTACATTCTGGACAGGTTCGAAGGATTGCGGCACCCGGACTGCATCCAGTGCTCCAGGTGGAGCTCTGGGGCAGTCACACCTAAGCCCAAAAGAAATGAACCCTTTAACTTTCAAGTACGTCTACTACACGTCAATGAGCCCTATATCAAATTCCAAGAACTCCATGGATTCCAAACAATTGAGAAACTTACACCTGAAGGCTACTAATCTACTTCAAACACTGGATCACTGTCAATTTAATTTTAATGATGAAACCAAAAATATGACATCATGAGAGCATCTGAGACAACCATGATACAGAAACCAAGGAAAACAGAATTCAATCGAACGCATTCAAGGAAGACTAACAATGAGAGAACAAATATTAGCGAAGTATTGCACACAAAAGCAACAACCATGATACAGAAACCAAGGAAAACAGAATTCAATCGAACGCATCCAAGGAAGACTAACAATGAGAAAACAAATATTCCGTCAAATCTTGGCATCTGACACTGAATGACTCTAACTTTCAAAATTTCACACCATCAAACTTCAAATCAGAGCCACGCTGAAACATCCAGCAACGGTGCTTTTTGAAATGAATCATCCATCCACGCTTGCAAATGGTTCGCTGCATCTTCTTCATTGAATGACCGCATGACTGGAAGGAACTTGGAGATGTGGTCTTTGTAGTCCTTCTCAATGGGATTCATTTGTTGGAGGCCTGCATGGAAGTTTCTCACATTGGTTCTGGTTCATGGCACATGTTCCTAAACGAGGTATATCTAAGAAAAATGGTTGCTTATCGGGAACATTTGCCTCCAACTACCTTTTTTCTGAAGCAGCCTCCAATGCGAATTCGCAAGATTGCTCTGGTCAAATGACTTCGATGGTGCCCAAAAAATTACGTTTGAGAAAAAACAATCGCCTGCCTACAGGCAAGCCAGAAGGCGATCGCCCATCCACCACGCACTTGGGAAGATACAGGCTGCAAGAGGTGTACTCCTTGTCGCTGATGTGAAATTTCGTCCTGTGGTGAAAAAGCTACTTGGCTACAATGTTAAGGCTAGAAAGAAAACGACCCAAGGGAAATGGAAATCAGAATCGCGACTGAGGTAACTGATTTGAAATCTGGCTCCTCAGGAACACGTCATCTTTGTGGTCAGGGAGCTGCCAAAAGTCAACATGGTCAGCAATGTCTGCTGCACCTGTCCAAGATCTGGCTTCATCGAACAACATGCTATTATTTCCAGGAAGAAAAATGGAGATCTTTCTGGCAAGGCACTCAAAGACTCCCTGCGGCGGAACTCAAACAAGTGCGGTGCACCCGGTCCAGCAATCCCCCGAATAGTGATAGGCACCGACTCAGAAAGGAAGCCTTTCCTGGGCCAGTCAGCGAGGCGTGATCATCTGCAAGTCAGTTATGTAGACATGATCATGTGTGAAAATCCCCACGCGTGCACAAACACACACTCAATGTCATATGACTTTAATTCGAAAACATCCCCATTGCATGGTGAAATTCAAATCTCCGAAGTGGCGCCACCCTATGGTTTTCAACCTGGTGCAATTAACTAATTGTCACACAGCCATCTAACGAAATTAATTGTCACATAACCATCATTCTTGATGCATGGCCAATATCTGTTCACTGGTTTGATTCAATAGTATAAGTTAAGGCAGTTTCTGGCATGCCCCCTCCAGCCTCAGCCATCATCTTATAATCTAGTATTTCCCCATCCACACTCTGACACTGTGATGATGGAACCAATGAACTTCGGCAGGATGATTGCCAGGGAAGATTCAACATGTCCGCTGGAATCCTTTGGCCTGTTGGTTCATGAAACAACTCAAAAGGTCCTTGAATTTGGTCTCCTTTGCGTGGCAAGTGTCCAATCTCTGAATTGATCTACCTTCACGCACAGTTTGTCCAGTTCATGCGGTCGACTGAAGTTGTGCAGCCATTGGCGAATCAACCACAGAAAATCGTCTGTGTGCCTGGCATAGCGCCCCTTTCTAGCCATGAAGGAAGCAAGTGCTCCGAAAGTTTGATCAACGTCTTCGTGGGAGTGGCCTGTTCGCAGGTGTGCTAGCGCACCACCTGCGAGCAGGCCACGTCCCACCATTGTTCCAAGCCACGATAGAAGGATGTTATTTTTGCATTCTCGCACTGTATTATCACTGTGAATGCGAAGAAAAACTTTGGTGGTGTCGACACCCTTCTTCTGGAGGAGAGTCAGCCCGTGACTCAAGACTTCAGTCATGAAGTTGGCGTTCTTTGGACAGTTGTGTTCCGCCACCGTGATCAAGTAGAAGAAGCCGTGCATGATCAAAGCTGTGATATGGGCCCTTGGCCTCATGAAGGTACTGAATTCCTTGCTCTTATAGATTTCTGCACGAGGATAGCAGAACTTACTCTGGTCCATCCCGTCTATTATGCAAGTGATCTCTGCCGTGTTTTTTAATCGTGAAGTGGCGCGAGCACCCCAGTAAATTGTTCTGTCGAGGTATTGTGATTTCAAATGCTGCGCCAAAAGGCTCACCTGCTTTTGTCTCGCACACAGGTGTCCACTGAATTCTCGTATCAAGACTTTGTGGCGTACACAAACACCACAAATGGCATGGGACGAACAATCACGGAAGCGAAGGTGATTGTACTCGGCACACCATATTCGCCAAAAGGTGCTGAAGTGAACTTGTTCTTTCGGGTCGGTCACGACGAGTTTGTACTGTTCGTAGTACTCAACCATTTTCCCAGGCGGCAAGTGTCTGACCTCTAGGTCCGCCCTGTCAGGATTCACCGCGACAGACTTCATTTTCACTCTTGGCTGAGGTGCCGATCTTGTCAGTTCTGAATGAGCAGCGCTGGCTTGCTGCTGGCTTTCAAGTTCTTCACTAAAAGGATCAGACTCTGGAACCTCCAGGCGATATAGCACGTTTTCATCAGCAGGGTCATCACGATGGTCAGGCAGGGTCTCAGCCACTGACATGTATATCGATTCCAAGAATGACATCACAGAGGCCCGGGCTGCGTTTGTCACGGTGTCCTTTGGCACCTTGAGAAAACGCATGTCCATTGGAGGGGCAGATTTACCACTCTCTGCTGCATCTCGCAAACGTTGAAATCTGGGGCTGCCTGCAAGAAGGACACGCAGCAATGGCTTTTAAAAAACATCATCTTAAGGTCTGACCACAGAGTTTAACGTTAGCCAACTTTCAATTTCAGTTGAGTTGAAACTTCAAAACTTGGAGCCTAGTCCATGGAGACGCTTCCAAGCCCGTAAGCACACAGGCTCACCCAAAAACTCCCACGAAGGTTTCTCCAGCTGTTCGCGGATCCGAGCAAATGCCTCACAGGCGTGGGGCCAAGAAACATCGAAGCAAAACGCACTTGGCTGACTGAGTCTAGGAATGAAAATGGCTTGGCTCAATGAATCTTAAACGATAAATGACTTTGGCTCACTGAGTCTAGGAAGTACAATGACTTTGGTTCACTGAGTTTAGAAATGATTATTAGGGAAGGAAGTGCAATAATTTTGGTTCACTGAGTCTAGAAATGATTAACGACTTTGGCTCCTTGAGCCCAGGAAGTACAAATGACTTTGGCTCACTGACTCTAGGAATAATAACAAATAACTCTATAGCTGGCATTGAAATCTCCTGGCCACGCATGCCAAGTAACTATGGAATCTTGGTCTTGCTTCTGAAGGCTGACCCAGTGTTGTCTGAATTTCTCCAAAGCATCTCGCTTCTCTTCCGTTGAAAATTTCTTGAAACACTGCTTCCTGCACCTCTTACAAGATTTCCCCAAAAGTTTCTCCAGGCATGTTCTGCTCGTCAACCTTTCGGTCATAGCAGGCAATTCAGTTGAAGTTCTCTTCCGTTTCAATTTCTTATTCTTACACTTCTGCTTCGGGGCTGCCACCTCATGACTGCTGCCTGAAGTTACCTCATCAACAGGTCTTGGGCCAGCGATGGGATTGACAACAACTGCCGCATCCCCAGGGCAACCACTTTCATCGTCACTGACTTCATTCACAGATCTGAGCATTGCTGCGCGGACTTCGGCCAAACATGGTGAAACCGAAAATCCCAACACAGCGACACCAAACAAAGCATGGCAACAGCTCCCAGAAGCATGATGCGACACTGGGCGACACGAAACATATTCAATGACTGGTGTGAAAGAAATCCAAATCACTACTGTCTTTGCAGAAACAGCGCTATGATGAACAAAGAGTCACGGTGAAGTTGCAAGTATTCAAATCTATAGAATGACAGCCGGCTCTTGAGCTTCAGAAGCGGAACGGCAAACTCTGCAAAAACACAATCATGTTTCAATATCATTGTCAGCATTTCGCCACACACACAAACCCATTGCTCCAAGGTAATTGGCCGACCTCTCCTGTCACATGGCTGAGGAGGACTTGGACCATGGCCTTGCTCAGTGGTTGATGGCGATTGCACATGTCATACCCCGGCGAAGCATAATGTTCTATGGAACTTGATGTCAATCTGAATGTGTTGTCGTTTCTGGACAGATCTGAGCTGCCCGCCGTGAAGCGGTGAGGCTGACATGATGTCAAGAGTGGAGCAGCCGCAGCTAACCACTGGAATCAGCAAACACCCAGTGAACTTCAAGCCAAAACAAACACGGTAAGTTTCATACACCTGCGACTCTGGATCACTTGCCCCATGTCCATTTCTGTGTTGGCTTCAACCCCTGCTCTGTGCTTCCTGTGACAGCTGAAAACCGGTTTTGCAACACAGCCTTGAAGTCTCAAGCCAAATGTGACCTGGGCTCACATCAAGAAAAGGACTACCATATTGATCATTGACTGCATGAAACCTCCCTCGCAATGATGATAGAGGACACTGAGATAAAGGCCAACTGAAAGTCGTCACTGCGTTTCGGCTCCGTTGTTCAGCCTCAACGCAAATGGCGACAACCATGCTTGCCTAAACGCGATGGCGTGGCTGAGTTTCGGGCGCGAAGTGCTGCAGCGCATCAAACTTTGGCGTGGGAATGCCAACCACGATCTTCAGCTCAGGAGATGAACTCAACCTAGAAAGTATAGAAAATGTTTGCCAGTTATTGAAATCTGAAACACAGTATCATGCACCGGTCCTCAAAAGAGAAACAGAAGAAAAGAATCTCAGAGTCGCAAAGGGTACAATACACTCTCGACAGGTTTACATCTCAAATGCAATCAAGGAGAATCGCGAAGCAAGAACATATCATCAAACTGGGTGTGTTCATTTTTTAGTGCCTTTTCCAGCGACCACTGGAACATCTGAAAGTTTGAAAAAGACTTCATGATGCGCAACGGTAGGAATGAGACATGTGAATGAGACATCGTGATGAACAGCTCTGAAACCACAGTGCTTAATCAAGCGGTGAGTCTGAGTTCAAGGCTGAATTGTTGTCATCCTAGGGTGATCGAAAAGGTCCATGTCATGCTCAGCAACAAAAGTGACGCTGTGGGTCTCGATGGCAAAGTCATCACACAGCAGCTTAACACCGGTTTCTGGACAACCTGGTGGACTCACAATCGCCAGCACGTTCTCAAACAAAGCCCTCAGCTCTGGCGATTCAAATTGAACAACCAAGATCCTCCTGCTTGGCAACACCGTCAAAAGGGCACCGGATATAGGACACAAATGCCATGACGATGAAAATTGAGCCGTGTGCTTGGACCAAAACTGTCAATCATCACTCAGTCTCCAAATGTCTTCATGTGACAACCCCTCCCCACATGTGTGAAACTGATGCTGCAAAACTGATGCTGCATTATTTCATTTTCCAAACCTTTTTGCGTCAGCTCGTTTCAAGAGAAACGTTGCTTAATTTAGATTAGATTCAAAAGCAGCAGCTGTAATCACAACTGCCATGCAAGCCTGCCTTTGGAAAGCTCACTCGGCGGTTGCCTCAGCCTCGTCAGCTCGTTTCAAGAGAAACGTTGCTTAATTTAGATTAGATTCAAAAGCAGCAGCTGTAATCACAACTGCCATGCAAGCCTGCCTTTGGAAAGCTCACTCGGCGGTTGCCTCAGCCTTCAAAGCCGCTAACAAAGAAGCAGCTGCAAAGGCCTGCTGAGGGACAACTATGTTTCCCAGAGCATGGAGTCTGCCCTTGTCGACATCACTCTGTTCCACGGACAGCCACTCGTGCTGCATCAGGGAATTCGGCGCGTTCCAAGGATCGCTGAAGCAGGAAGCTGGAGTCAATGGCAAGTCCTCAACAGTCACCAGGTCTACCTTGAACAACCAATGCTTGATTTAAAATCATGCAGGACTGGTCCTCGAAGAATAGGTGCTCCGTCCCGTTGGTGCAGGCAAAGAGGAACACCCTCTTTCTTCCCATCTCAGAAACATCCCAAAATTGCAAAACAGGGGCCAATAGTAACGGCCAAAGAAACAACACAATTGAATTCTCCAGCAAGCATGATTTCCCATAACTTGGTAAGCCCCAAGCAGCCAATCCACAGTTGTGGAGAGACAAGCTTGTCCAGTACACTGCCATGTTTCTTTTGGCACACTCCTAGCCGTGAAAAACAAACAGTTGGTTCCAGATTCAGTCTGCTTGAACGAATCACAATGGATTTGACACAACACATTTTTTTTGCTGCCATCATAATTCATGCGACGGTTGAAAAAAATCGTCCTTCAACACATATGCCAGCAATAACCGGCAGTTGCCCTGCTTTGATAGCAAGGCAATCACGTTCTCCAGCAAGAGAGCCATCCTTGATGCTCTGAATCAAACTCCGCGCATTTACACAGCAAAACTGCAATGTGGGTAAAAACACAGCAATGCATTCAAGCACACTGACTGACCGGATGTTCTCACCACGAATGTTTAAGGCCCCAGCAAAGATGGCATCCTGTCCAGGATCTGGAAGATAGCTCGGACCAGGGCTGACCTGTCATCATTGAGCCCTTTCTGTGAGCCTGCGCTGGATACACCCTGAGCACAGGAGCGCGACAAGTTTCAAAACATCGCCATCCAAAAAACACAACAATGATGTCAAGCACATTCCAACACACTCAGCGTTGCACCTGACAGGGAAACCCAGCTAGCAAAATCTTTGCTAGCTGGGAAGCTCGCGTGCTTGGAACAAAACCGCGGACATCATGGCTGATGGGAACATTGGGTAGGTTGCCCTCCTTCATTCGGCATCGAAGGACCTCTCTGCAGAATTCATCAGCTTCGACCTGCCAACGGCACTTCAAACAACAGTGAAAGCAACCATTGCACGAATGTGTCCAACAAAATTCTCGTGAGCTTGGTCCCCAGCAAATTCCGTGGTCTCGAACCACCTCCAAAATATCAAAAGAAATCAAGGAGAAAGTAGTACGATAAGGGATTTGGCTGGTCAATGTCGGCTAGGCTTAGGTTCACTTCCATGTTGACAGCATGCCGACATTGATAGAAGCATTCGAAACATTTTCAAAAGCAGTCACGTCATTTCTGTCGCTTTTCGGCCGGCTCAGGACAAAGGAAGGAATGGTCCTGCAAGGATTCAACATGCAACATCAGGAAATGGGGAATGGCGCATACCTACCTGGAGAGTAGTAGGCGGAGGCTTCACAAGCCGCGTATTGTCTCGCTTCTTGGGAGCATCAACTTTGATCCAACAATTTTGCTGCCACATCCACCTAGGAGTTTCAATGATCATTTCAATGATCCAACAGCGATAGACTAAAACAAATGAACGTTTCAAGAACAGAGCCCAGGACTCTTGATCACGCCAGCGGCAAAATACCACAGCATCTCGAGGAACCCTGAGATCGGAGCAAGGCAGTGTCACAAAACACCAATCAAAAAGCTCCTATGATTCCACTGTCTTCAAATGGTGATCTCTGACTGAAGCCAAGTTTCTTCATCTGATTGACGCCAACTGTTCGGACAGTCTGCCATGCACCAACTTGGTCTGTCATTTCGAGTTTGTTCGGCAACCCAAAAAAAAGTCATCATTTTCAAAAATTGAAAAAATACAATGACAAGCTGAAGAAATTGGTATTCTGTGACATGAGAGGGTCTGAGCCTGAGCCAAATATGATGCCAGGAAGCGGTGAAAGCCAACTAACTGTTCACTGCAACTGCTTGACATTGAAATGTGCACTGCAATTGTTGGAACATGGACAATTGCGAGAATTTGACTCACATGAAGAACTTTCAGCAGGGAAATGAAAGCTGCGCAAGCCCCCAACCTCCGCATGGCCAGGTCAAGCCCTGCAACGCCCGAGAAGAGCGATATGCTCGGGATCTTGGGCTTGTTCCCCTGGTCAGGACACAAGGGTTCACCAAAAAAACAAGGACAGTGATCCAAGCTCGACATGGTTCCAGGCCTCAGGCCACTGAATGTCCACAGCCCTCTTATTCACAGCCCCGGGCTCAGGTTTCGTCCACCCCTGTGGCAAGCCTGGCACATGTTTAAAAGAATGTTGATGGCTGGCTAACTAATTAAATCATGATTCACGATCGAATTGCGTTGGTCTAGAATCAACACTTCAACTCTGGTCCAGTCACCTGAAAGGAACTCGGCCGCTTCTGGAACTAAGAAGCGTCCAGCAGGCAGGTTGCGCTCCGCGATCGACTGCTGGTATTCACGGCTGAACCTCACCTGGTTCGCCAAGTCCTGGGTCAGTGATAGCCATAAAGATCTTGAACGTGCCACTGATCAATTTTCCTGCACACATCAAAATGGCTTTGGATTCATGATTCATGTCTGAGTCTGTCATGTGTCAATGTAACTCCTTGCAAACCTAATCAAACGACCCTGCCAAAAACTACAAACTGCAACTCGAAATTCGAAAGAACTGAAATTGAATTGGGATGGCATTGCAAACTGTTCAATGGCTTTGCAATGCTGCCGCTGCTTCTTTTACTGACGCAACCACTACCACGGTTTCACTTGTGTTTGTGTGGCCTGTGGCAGTTGTTACTGACTGAGCTGTTAGCTGGTCCAGGATGTTGCCATGCTATTTTGCAAGGCTCCTAGAAAATAAGTTCCGATAATTCAGCGCTTTCACTGAAAATTAAAAGGATCCGAACATTGGCAGCCCCCAAAGCACCAATGCCAAAGGCTCAGCTGCAGGCTGCTCACTCAAACTCAGCCACCACCACGCGGCAAGTTGCAAACAGCTGCTGCAGGCTGCAGCAAGCAAGCGCCATTTCACCAAGGCTGACTCACCTCACATCTCTGGCCGCGCTCGTCGCCAAGGATTGGCAGCAATCGCCAATGGGGCTTGCGCTGTTGTCACCTCCGGAGCCTGTGGGTCAGGCAGCTGCGGTGCAGGCAGCTGCAGTAGCATTGGCCCCAAAAAGGCTGTGAAGAACGGCCCTGGTGCCGGCTGCACGGTTCGATACAGCTCAAGGTAGTGGATCAGCTGCATCAACTCTTTGATTGGGGTCACAAGGTCCCATCTGCACTCATCATAGGCAAATGCCAGACTTTGCTCCAACACATCAGCAGCCGTGCGGGGTGCGGAGACACCGATGTCCCGGCAAAAGCTTTGTGACAGCAGGCAAAAAAAGCGCGAACTGATGCTTTCACCGGCTGCTTCCAGTTCTCCACGCGCTGCCAACTTGTGGAACTTGTCATGAAGGTCGTCTTTTTCGTGCGACCCCTTCTTGTGGCAGCAGTGAACAAGGTCGTTCCACTCCTTTTGGAAAGCTGGTGCCTGAACATACCACCATCTCCATTCGATCTTCTCTGCTAAGCGGTGCTGGTATCGCTCAGGTAAAACATCACAAGACTTACATCCATCGAATGGATGCACAGTTACCAACTGTGCTTTCCATTGGCTCGGACGCCAATGTTTTGACGTCTTTTCGACCAAACAGTATGGACACAGCATGGCGAAGACGCTAACGTTTTTGAACCAAAACCACAGTAACCACAAAGAGAGTTGACTCTGCGGTGGCAACCGGAAAAGCCTGAAGCACGCAAACGCCACGTGACACCTGATTTCTGAAAGTGTGTATGGAAAGCCAACGTTTTTCATAATTACAATTATGAATGCATAATATTGGAAATCATTGACATTATGGGTCACCACACTTGAGGTTAGGACACTGATGCCGCGGCAGGATACATCTCCGGTGGCTGAAGCTGAAGTGGTGGCTGAGAAGCATCCTTGATCAACAATGAAAAAATGACAACTGACCACCATGGAACTGAATTCAAGTCCCTGGCTGATGGAGCTCCACGCGCCAAAAGTGCGCTCCCCACAGAAGCGCCGAGCGCCGTTGGGCTTGAACTCCCCCTTCCGCGCAGGCACAGCCTCAAAAATCTGTGGCTGACCAATGCTGGCTGCTGCATTCCATCATGAATCATTCCAGCAGCTGAGGCGCCGGCAACGCGCAGGTTCAGCTTTGGAGTTCGTGGCAGCTTCAGCTTCATGCTGAAGAAATGCACACCGTTGGTCCAACCATGCGGTGGCATAGCCTGTCACAGCCAAAACATAGAATTGGAAAGGTTCAAAACAATGGTTACCCATCACATTTCTGGCACAACCAAAACATAGAATTGCAAAGGTTCAAAACCATTTCTACCCATCACGTTTCTGGCACAGCAAATTGGAAACATAAGCGCCTGGACACCTTGACCCCTGGACTTGAAGATGAACTTCTTCACCGAAGCCGACCCCTGGATTTAGTTTCAAGATGCAACCGACTGTAAGAGTTGAAGTTTTCCCAGAGATCAAACTGGCCTTGGAAGCACGCTTGCCGCGCGTCTTGAGGTTCTTAGGTTTGCTTTTCGCACTGGCCTGAAACAAGAATTAATTAATGATCAGCAGTGTTGGGGTTCGGGCCTTCAAAAATGAATTCCAGCCTTCATCGGAAGTCTCTGACTCTTCGCCTTCGGTTCCGCCTTGCACAGAATTTGTTGGCATTGGACTGACTCCCTAGAACCACCAACGAGATGACACAGCGACATGATGACATGATCACACGACGGCATGATGAAATGATGACCAGGCCTTCACCTGCAAAGCTTTCCCTGGGGTTTTCTTTTGCGGCACAGCTTTCGCCTGACAAGCGACGGGGAACCAAGTTGACAATTACCATAGATTGCAACCACCCAAAAAATCAATAATCGACAACCAAGCTCAATACCAACAGGAACCTGGCCTCCAACTGCGAAGGTTTGGCACCAGTCTGCTTCTTGGGCTCGTCCACCACCTGACTTGCAGCGACCGTTCATGACAACAGCCAGGGATTCAATTCAAAAAACTGCAATCAAAACAAAAATCAAACAACGAAGCAAACTGGGCAAAATTTCCACGCTCCCAGCGGCATCCCACCTTTCGGCCAACATCATCTTCCATCTCGGAGTCTGACCTAGTGGGAATCAAGATGAGGCACCACACCTTCTTACCAAAATCCCGTTGACTATATGTGGATTGGGACGCAGACACAGCAGCCACAGCACGTGGCTTCACAGCAGCAACAGGCATGGCACCGCCCATCATCAGCTCAGCCGCAGCGTCGATGAGCAAAAAAACACTGCGACAGCACCGGGCATTTCCCACACGCGCGGTGACAGAAAGCACTCTGAGACCGATTGTCATCTGAAATGAGAAAGAAAGAGATCTCTCACCGTCCACCAAATGTCTACTATTTCGAAGTCCGTCAACTCTGGTCATTCATTAGTCAACCTGTGGGTTTGACAGAAATTCTGCACACTAAATTCGAAGGCCGTCAACTCTGGTCATTCGTTTGTTCGTAATCATCTGCTGCTGTTCGTCAGCTGAATGTTAAATTCTGAAACTTCAGTCCGTCAACTGAACACTGGTCACTTGGTTGAAGAGCACGCAGCAACATTCAGCATCTGGTCTGGTTTCAAGGGAAATAGATAAATACATAAATAAAAATAAACAAAATCCACGTACCCCGCCACCGGGCAAGTTCAACGCGTTCGCCAACCATTCCCCCCAGAACAATGATTGGGCTGGGCCTGTTGCATCATTACTTTTGAAATTTGACTGTGGCAAATCACCACCATTTGCACCACAAATGCTTTGACAAAATGTTTCAATGGAAGTGGTTTTTACAAAAAGCGCTTGTATTACGCCCCCGCCAAGCATGGCAGGAATTAAAGGTAGCTGTGGCGGGTTGGGAAACGCAAAATGCACAATTATCAAATTTCATCCTCAATGCTTGAACCCTGGCTTGGCCCAGCCCAGAAGCAATGAAACTAAAGAGCGGCAAGTTTCCACTCGTAAGTTGCTGCCAACGACAGGCTAGCGCAAGCCTCTCCACTAAGTAGCCCCAAGAAGCGGCTTATCAGCTCAGCGCAAGCCTCTCCACTAAGTAGATATATAGCCCCAAGAAGCGATTCACCAGCTAAGCGCACGCCTCCCCACTAAGTAGCCCCAAGAAGGCTTATTAAACCTGTCCACTAAGTAGCCCCAAGAAGCGGCTTATCAGCTGAGCGGCACTCATCCATGATGATGGGCCTGGGCACTTCGTCATGTTGTCAATCAATGGCCCTCGACATCCATCATCACTGTGTTGACCGGGTGATGATAGTAATCACAAGATGTCAGGGCCCTCGACATCCTTCATCATAGTATGTCATGGCCCTCGACATCCTTCATCATAGTATGACATCGGTGATAATCATAAGATGTCCAGGAGGAACCCCGGATCCCTTGAGGGACCCCAATTGTTGCGCAAGCCCCTTAGAGACTGCCACTTCGTCACCAGGTTCCAAGCAGGTTGCATGTGAGGTTTCATCCAGGGGTATCGCTGTTGAACAATAACCAGGAAATGACGAAACTCGTATAGGCGGTGTCCATGACCATATAGGTGAAAACCGTAGCTACGCAGAACTTCCACATAAAGAGTAGGACACAAGGTGAGTTGAGCTATACTATCATCACTCAGCACATCATGCAGCCACTTTTCAAAGCCAGCCCAAACCCTTTGTTGAATAGCCAAAGTCACCGGTTCAACCAAAGCTACTCCTGCCAGTTCGCTTGGATCACGTTGAACTCGACGAACACGGGCAGGTCCAGGGTTGTCGGCTTCGCCTATTCGGCCACTGCCGCACTTCGCACATTCGCCCACATTGAAGGAGCGACAGTACGGAGTGAGTTCCGCTGCAATGCCCATCGCCACAGCTAAATCCTCAGCCATCTTCTTAGGATACTCTTGCGCAAGCCTGGTCCAAGACATTCGACGATCACGGTTCCGGCCTCGAAGGATCACACGTCGATGATCTCGAAGACAGAGATGGCGTTCACCTGCTAGGCATGTGTTCGTGGCAATCCTGGTCCTCTTTCGCCAGGGGGTATGATACCGGCACATGTCGAACCGGTAGGACTGCTCCGGGGCTCCGTATCCACGAGCTATCCATTCGGGAAGCAGCCAGAGAAAAGAGCCATCTGGGTTCTCGACCCAGTAAGGTAGCCCATTCGCCGTCACAGCTTCCAACAAAGCTAAAAGAAAGGCCGCATGAGCATTTCCTCGAGCAACCTTCACCTGCATGTTCTCTGTGAGATTGGGCAATCCATATGGCAACGAAGCTGATCTCACCGCGGGCGTCACGGCCCTCGAAAAGCTGCAACATTCAGGAGCCGCACCCACACCCAAGAAGCATAGAGCACGAACAGCCGAAATGAGCTTCTGTTGCAGTGATTCTCGCAGAAGGTCTTGTCCGTCACCATGTTCAATGTCAAAAGTGAGCACCCAGACGTTGAAACGTCTCGCCAAAGCTTTTGCCACAGCACAACGACCACTATAGAGATCAAGGAAACCTCGTCTTCGAAAGTCCAGTGGCTCATTCGCAGCGAGTCTCTTGCCACCAGGTCCTATGAAGCACTCTCGCGGCAACTGGGAAAGCAGCTCTTTGGCTTCATGGCTCAGCACGGGCGATCTTCCATTCTCCAAGCATACTCCACTCCATGGCTTCACTTCCCGAGTTCCTAACTGATCCCGGGGGGGCTCCGAAGAGCCGGTCGCGGTTGATTCAGAGCTCTTTGTCTTGGAGCTTCTTTTGGAAACAACAGCTTTTGATTGTAGCCCCCGGTTCATCTTCCCTGGAGGATCTTCTTGCTCATTTTTTGTTAGGCCATCAGGCTCTTCTTCGGTTCTTGTGTCTTTTGTGTTCTCAGTGAGACTTCCATCCCAAACTTCCTGTACAAGAGGAACCTGTGCAAAAAATTGTTCCTCCAAACTGCACACCTTTGGTGCTGCAAGACTGAAAGATTCCGCCAAAAACTGCGTGAAAAAATTTGAATTCCAGCTTTCCAGACCTACTTTGATTTCAAAGCAACAGCATCCATGCGGGGCTCGGTTCATCTTCCCTGAGCTTTCTTGTTTCGTTTCTTGATGGCCCAGTGGCTCACTTCCTACGTTCGCAAGGCTATCCACACTGCTCAAATTAGCGACCGGAAAATCTGCACGAGCTACACCACTGTACACTTTCTGATCAAAGGCAGCTAGTCGATCCGCCTTCTGTACCGCTCGAAGCTCTGGAAGGAGGTCGTTCTTCAAGACATCCTGTTTCTCGGCAACCTCCGGTGTAAAAGGGAGCTCAGCTAAGCTCATTGGATCATAGCCCCGTTCAGCCAGCCAGGCATCCATCAGTTGAAACCGTCCTGCAAAGGCCTCACTCATCCACTCAGGCATCTCCTTGCAGGGTGTCCGCAATTCCGTCATCCTTGTAGGGTCATCTCCTGCATTCGCATTAGACGGGATGTAGCCATAGTTCCCATAGATTCCACATCCAAGAAGATTTGGCAGCGATTCTTGAAGTCGTCGGTTAAGATGGTAACTGCTAGATCTTCCTTTCAGCAAGGCTGCCAGGACAACTTGGCTGTCGGACCCGCACAAATACCGAAGGCTAGTCCCATGCTTGCCCAAACGCTCCTCCAGCTCCAACACCGCCTCAAGTTCAAGGATGTTGATATGCTTCTTCGTCCTCACCCACTTGCGATGTCGCAGCCTGAAACGTAGCACCTGAGCAAGCTGGAGCCACAGCGGATGGCTCACCAAAGGAACCCCCCCAGGTAGTTCTCCTTCGTCATCTAATTGAAAATGCTGGCGAAGCCACACCTTCCAAGGGGATAGCAAGCGACTCCAGCATCCCTTCGCCAAGCTGTGCCTGTTGAGCTCCTTCGCAAAGACCTTCGGCAAGTCGGCCACCACTGAAGCTTTTGCATCCTCCGAAGCATCGGTGAGGTACAACTTGCCTTCCGACTGTGCTCGAAGATCTGTCACAGCCATGGGAGCCAGCACCACACAACTCCACAACTCATCAACCAGGGCACCAGACAGCTCCACGACATCATTGGCTCGTCGTCCTTGTTGAGCATGGTACACTTCGTCCAGGAGACACAGCATCCGTCGTCTCATCTGAAAGATGCTGCACCATGATCCAGCCAATGTCTGAAGCAAGCTCACCGTCGCCAGTCCTAAACGAGCCGTCCTGCAGGTCGCATCCATCAAAGGGATCAGCCGGCGGAGAGCAGCACGAACATGCCCTGCTTCACCATCAACTGAGGCACCCCAAAACTCACCTGACAATTTAGCTTCTTGCATCTTGTCAGGGTGAGGCATCAGTTCTTGCGCCAGGTACTCCTCCGTCATCAAGCGAAGGCGTCTGGCACCTTCACTGCTCTTCAAGTCTTCTTCCTTCAGCATTCGAGGTACTTGTTCCAAGAAGACGACATCATCAATCACGATCCCACAAGACAGGTTGCCCCGCACCGCACGGCCATGGACTGTGAGGAGCTCGCTAGGACGAACAGCTTCGCACCGGAGACCTAGCTTCACATGTACCAATTGTCCCATCTCTACAGCTTGAGTATCCCCCATGGCCATAGTGGATAAACAAGGGTATAAAAGCTTGTGCTGCTTCATGTGATCGTGGAAACAGTTGAAATGCTGAGCTTGTTCTGGTGTGATGCCAAAGTTGAAAATGTTGCGAGCAGCTCGAGCCCTGGAGACACGGAAGCAGTAGTAAAAATCCCTGAGATCACTGCTAGAAATCGCCAAGTTGTGCGACGGCTCTAACTCCAGTTGCAATACCGTGCTGATAGCTCCAAGGGTCTTACACCAGCTCTTTAGGGTTTCCTCTAGCATGTTGGGAGGTCTGGCATCAAGAATCAGTCGATCCTTCTTGGCATCCTTGCAGAGACTGAAAGCACCGCACCAAAAGCCCTTTCTAATTTTCTCCTCAGGCACAAGGCGAAGTCTGTGGTTGGCATCCAGCAGCTGGAACAATCCGAGGGCTTGCTCCTTTGAAGCATGGATACGAACTCGTGGCGGCTCCACAGTTAGTTCTTCAGGGGCTACAGCTTGAGATATTGGATCCATGTACATGCTCTTGTGAGGTTCTTCTAGTAAAGGCATTGGATCAAACTGTGGGGCGGCATTCGGAAAAGAAAGCCGTGAAGGCTCCACACATTTGGCTAAGTGAAGCTCTCCATTCTTCAGGGAACCAACCACCCTTCCAGGATGGCTATAGTCATGCCCAGCTTTGCAGGCCTCATCAGAAGGTCCTTGAGCTGGAAAACGATGTTCGTATGGAGAGGCAGCAGTGAGGGCTACCTCTTGAAGCTCCGTCAGCAGAGCGGACAAGCTTTCCACCTTGGCAGCCGAACGTCCCATGTCGGCAGCTTTGATGTCCTTGGATTCGAAGAACTCGGCACTGAGTCGCTCCATCCTCTGCACCACCTGCTTTTGCCTCTTTGTCAAAGGCGAATGCAAGGCCATCCCGGGGGAAGCAGTAGCAGGCTTCCCAAGGCTCATCCAGGAAAGGCACAGCACCAGGAGGTTTACGAACTTCTCAATGCACATCCTCTTGTAGTTCTTCTTCTCCTTGGCCCCTTCTTCCAACCACTTCGGATATGGAGGGGGCATAGGCCAAAGGTGGTCAGCCGTGCCATCGTGCACCGACGGCTTGATGCTCCGTAGAGAGCGCAAAAACTTTGCAAAGCTGGCCGAGGAACTCTTCAAAATCCATCGCACCATTGAATTCCACAAGCTGAAGACATTGGAGGTCGGGGCCTGTGCACCAGGCATTCGAAGGACAGGATTCAAAGCCTCATCAAGATCCAACTGAGCAGTCAGTTGGCCGTCCCACTCTGGATGAGGCTCCAAGTCATAGCTCACGCAGCAGGCGGAGCAGTCGTCTCTTCGGACTGCTCCTTGTTCTTCTTGCCTCCTTTGCCCTTGCCCTTTTCACCTTTCCCTTCTGGCTTCACAGGGGGATCTTCCTTCTTCGGCTTGGTGTTCACAAGCTTTGCCTTCTTGTCCTGGTACTCGGACAGGTCGCGAAGACGAGCCATCATGAGCTCCACCCACCTGTCGTCCACAAGACGTGTCGTCTGCGATTCCCATTGGTCTGGTGGAGCATGGGTCGCAAAGCTTGACATTGGTGGTGGGGGCTCCAACGTCATCTCTGACGAGAGGAGCCACCCCCCCCGGTCGCACGCCATTTGGTCGTAGGCGGCAACTGCTAACGCAACCCGGGCTCGGGCTTCGTCGTGTCGGCCACCAATCATCGCATCCCATATTCCACCCAGTAGCCACACTGGTCTCACCGACGATGCATAGCCCCCTATCTTGCTTCGATGCTCTAGCCATCCTCTGGCCGAGATTCTGGATATGCTGGCTCCAGGAAGTCGTTGGCCACCGCTTTCCCAGTCCTCCTGCATATTCGCCTCGATGGATTGGTACAGCAGCTTCGGGTCGCTGTGCAGAAGCTTCTGCAGTGCTCGCAAGGCAGCTGACTTGCTCCTGCCAGCACCGGTAGAGTCCTTTCCCCACCCAGAATCGGCCCTGTCGAGGATGCCCTCCAGGCCAGCTTTCTTCTTCTTGTCGGCATGCATCTCCTTCATGATGCCACTCAATTGCAACACTGCTTTGCTGAGAGGGTCTGCACTTCCAGATCCGTCGCCAAGCTCTTTCGTCCTCCGCATCATCGTCGGAGATGCCAAGCACCATGGGGGAAGGCCTGCCATGCTGACCTCCCACTTCTCCAGGGCGGACGAGGGTCCCAATCTCCTCGAGAGCTTGAGGACTGACACCAGCTCCCAACGCTTGTTGAGCTATGTGCGGATCCAACCCTGAAGGACCTGCGGTGACTTTTGGCCGCGGTCGGAGAGATGGCGTCCTGGCAGGCAATGGCATAGCGGGAGCATGGCTTGCTCGTCCGGGGGAAAGACCTGGGGGAACCGTAGTGTGGACTCCTTCGGCTGGAAGATGAACCCGATTGGCAGCACGAATTTCCCGAAGCATCTCGGCAAAGCCAGCTTCGAGCTTTGCCAAACGATCTTCTGTGCCTCCAGGATCTCGATTCAGTCCACTCTCTGCACTGAGGAAGACGAAGTGGTCCTGGGCCACAGCGAGGAGAGCTTCGGCATAGGGTAACCGGGGTAACCCGTATCCATCCACTGGGAACGTGATGTCCCCTTCTTCGCCATCCAAGCCGAAGACCACTGACTCCTCGTACCCCGACTTCAGCATGCCCAACCACACCTTGATGGACTCGGCATCGTCGGCAGAGAGGCGATCGGTGGGCACTGCACATCGAACTTCTACTCGGACTGGTCGAACCAAGCAGTCGTCGGGTAGCCGTCTGCGAGCTTTCTGACGATGCCATGCTATGTCAGGCACCGCAACCAAAGCTTGTTGATCAATATCTCTGATCCCTATCACTTGAACACTAGGGGAATCCTCCCTACACCTCAGCAATCCCACACTGTACTCAAAATTGGGGGAAGCACCAAACTCAAGACCAGCAACAAAATTGTCAAACAGCCCAGTTGTATCAGGGACGGGCTGCTCGTCCCCCAAGTCAGCTTCACTGAGACCGTCCAGCCCGTCCATCGATCAACGAAGACGGGGTAGAGACACCTGCAGTCCGGCACACGATGCGACACTCCTCGCGAGTAGGCAACCCCACGTAGAGCGAGTCACCTGATTGGCCGCGACGAGTCACAACCTCCTTACAAGCTGCCCAAGAGGTGAACAGCACAGGAGGATCGTGGCGCACAGAATCAAAGTCCTTGAAGACCAAGTAGTAGCGAGAGCTCTGTGCAATGCGCTCGCGACCTGAAAGCCCTTGACGCTGTCCCGCAAGAGCTCTGCGAAACCAGACGCCGATGTCCGAAGCAATACCCTGTCGTTCGGATCCAACAGAGTAGCCAGCCTCAGTTGCAGCGGGGGCCGCAGTGGAAGAGCTCGGGCCCACAACCTCGAACTCGTCCACGGGTGTCCTGCCCTCCACTTCGGAGAGCCTTTGTTGCAAAGACGATACAGTCGCCCTGAGCTCCTGCACCTCAAGTTGCAATGCCTCAACAGCACTGCGAAGGGATTCCACCAACCCAGCCAGTTCACGTCCTGAACTCATGCAAGACGGTACAGCTCCCCACCAGGCAGGGAGTATTCCCGGAGCTTGCTCCGGATCCAGCACCTCCAAGAGGCCCGCAGCAGCACCACCAGTTCCAGCAAAGGGCCTGCAAGGAAGCCCAAGCAAATGCCCAGCAGCAAGCTGGGGATGTCAACCTGGAGCGAGCCCAGGTCGAAGGTGGCACCCTCTGGACACTCACAGTCCAGCAGAGGGCACTCAAAGCCAGGCGCAGGCGTGGATAAGATCCCAGTAAGGACCTTCCACGCTATGGCGCTAGCGGATCCACCAGCAGCACCGAGGGTCAAAGGGCGAGCCTCCATACAAGCTTGACCCAAAATTGCTATCAGCAATGTGAATTGCATGCCAAGACATAGTGAACTAAAAAAGTGAATTCAGAAAATCCAATAGTTTTGCGGAATGTTCATTTTTCGAGTTGCCCACTTTTTCTTGCAAAACGAATCCTGTCCTGAGGCACCTACCGTCATCGGGATCGGCGAGTTGGCTTGCCGTGAGGCCCAACGTGGCGGCAACAGTGGTTCCACCAGCTCCCGCAGTGGCTTTAACGGGACTGTTACCACCACTCCGGGACAGGTGCCGGAGCTGAGACCGAACAGCGCCAAGCTCCTGGGGATGGCCCAAGTCCCGAGACCGAACCGACCCAGATTTATTTAACTTAGATGTGATATCTATATATTCAGAATGTCATGCCATCAGGCCTTCTGAGTCCACAAAACTTTTTGTCCGTCTACGAGCCTTGAGTTCTTTCTGTCTTACTTTTCCACATGTTTCCAAAAAGCATATTATATCCGTGTGTGGACGCTATCATTGCCGAGGGTTATATCAGTGTATGGACGCTAGCATTGCTAAGGGAAAACAACCCTTGAAGCCGGAACGTTTGCGGCGCGAAGGACAAAACAGTTTCAACCAGACAATTTCGTGACGGTTTGATATTTTGATCTTATGTAAGAACGTGCTATGTTTACGAATGATGCCAATAATTTAGCCTGGTGTCGTCCATTGTTTGGTGCCCAGCGGTTCCACTTCAGCATGTGGCAATGCGTCCTGCAAATACCGCGTCGTCGAGGACAACTGTTGTTTCTGTAGTTCCCCCACCTTGCGCGGCATTGGTTGCTCACACGGCCATGTTTATGTATCAAAACAAATTGCTAAGAAAAGGTGTCACAATGATTTTCCGACATTTGTGCGGAGTGCAACCATCACCCGCACCATTTGTTGAAGTGCCCAGCATCAAGTTGCACACAAACAAGATGCCAAGAACGCATACCATCAAACTGAAAAAGACCATTTTAATTATCCTTACAAAAACATTTGTGCATGAAAGGGGTCACTTACAGTCCCGTTCACAACCATTACTAGAATCCAAAAAAAATGTCTGGAATCATTATGGACACAGAGCTGGCAGACAGTCGAACGAAGAGGTTTTCAATCACAAATTTTGTACGTGACCCTCAAGTTAATGTGGTTGAGGCAAGCGACACGCCAGCGGCACGCAAACACATACATTTTTTCTTCACGTGCGCTGACCATCGCGTGAATTTGGCACATGTTTTTTGTGTCAAGGCCTCAGTCGGCTTTGAGACAATTTGATGCCTCAGAAATGTAAACCAACGTTGAGGAAAATCAGTTCGAAATTTAACAAAAAAAACACCTAGACCAATTCCAAACGGGCAAGTGCCTAAATTCATTTTATATTCTTTCAGTTTGTGCGACCTTTCATGAAAAGCACCAAGAAAAGGGTGCCTCATAATTTTCCGCTTCGAGTGCGACTATTGTGGGCAGCCTTGCTGGAACACAACCCGTCAAATAATAAAGGAGGAATGGTATAATGCTTACATCACGAATAACATGGTGAATTTGGTGGCACTTGTGCAAGCACTCGTAATTTCCCAGTGCGTGGGGGCATGGGACAAAAAGATGCGTATATAGTCCGGGGTTTCTTTCACCATTATTGCGGTGGGCCTGTGAACGGTGGCGCTTGGGTGCAACGCTGTCCTCGATGGTCACCGCCATATACCCAGAAAACGGGTCATCCACGACGACTTTGGACATCAAAATTTGAATTTTTTATACAACGTCGTCAGTTCAGTGATTGGCAAAATTACTGGGCGCCACCCCGAGCTGTGGATGAGTTATGCCAGCGATTGTATGGCATTTGCCAATAATTGATTTTCACTTTCTTTCCTGCGCCCAAGACGGGTTGCCTGGCTGCCTCTTTGGCATGCAGGATGACCATTAACCATTACCTTGGACAACACATTTACCACTTTGGCCATGAGACCCATGGACTGGTGCCGACCCATGAGACTTTGGAGCGAAGCATTGTATCTGGCAAAATTTCGGTTGGCCTCTCGTGTGGCACGTGCATACCATGGTTGGCCTCAGACAATCTTACCATGGGACCCGCAACAAGCTTGGCAATTCAATTTTGAAGACAAACCATGTCGTAGTAGGGGTCTCCACACACAAGATGGGATGACTGTTTGCGTAAATTTGTTTTAAATCAATTTGGCCAAGAGTCGTGGCTGATTGAAGCCATGAACCGGCATGGTTGGCTGGCCGAAGAGCAAGCCTTCCTGAATTTTTGTCAGTCGTTGTGACTCTTGGTTTGCCCATGTCCCTATGGGGCCGTAGTCTTCGACTCGAACGGGCGGAAAGCGGAAAAAAAAACCGACCCCCCGGATTGGTTTTCAAAGAAGTTAAATCGTCGTGGTCTCAAAATTAAAACCATAAGGTCGATGTATGGATAACACAAAAAGGTTTTTAAACCAAATTTTGCAAAGTTATACTTTCCATTGGTGTAAAACATCTGCGCTAATAATGTGAACGCATGGGTACCGGTTGCAACTAATAACAAAAAGTGCCAACCGCTGACCACCACTATCGCATAGTTGTCAACATAGTGTTTTGAGCATTGCGGAACCAATAAATTGCGATACCTTTCTTTCGGTTGTTAAAACAAAGTACCATGGCTCACAAAATTCAAATCGTACCTGGCCTCGCGGCCGGACGCCCTCCATATTTACTGTAGGTTGTGTGTATTCCCGGTTGCACAAACAAGATGTCACAAGGAACCTACAAGTTTGCCACCTTGTTTTTTTGGCACTGGCTGATGAAACTCAATGAAACTCATCATGTGTTGGAGCATGGTTCCACCCACATGCGTGAGGATGAATTGAAAAACCTTCCCAGAAACTGACATACTATGTGCTGATAACGTGTTAATTTTTAACCCAATTAAATCCCGTCAAGGTCGTTGTTTTCGTCATGGAAATGTACCAGCTGGGCCGCCACATGCCACTTATGAGAAAATGTCAAGCAAGGGTCTGTAAAATGATCGGAAGGACAATCACCAAGTTTTGTCCACACGTCCATTTAGGTAGCTGAATGGCTAGCTGCCTTGGACGATAGAAAAATATATCAAGGTCAACCCATGGCAGGAATGAATGAACTGCACAAAGAATGTTTTAAATAAATAAAGTAAATATTGTTTATTATTATGTGTTTATATTGTTTTTGACTTTTTGACTTTGACTTTGGCCTGCACGCCGTTCGGCGGGCCCCTTGCGGGCACAGGCGCCATTGAGTGAAACGTTACAAATCAAATCGGCAAAAGCATCGTCAATACTACCAACTATCAACTCACATGTAGCAGAACTCCAGGAAATTTTCCGTGTACGAATGTTAAAACATGCAACATCCAAAAAAAATGCAAGAAAAAATTGGATGTATCTATGCGCGAACCAAATAACCAACGACAGTGAACACGCGCACGCAAAACACCCTGTGCGCAAACAAAAACGAACACCTTTCAGAAATCACAAAAAATTGTTAAAAACAATGGAGCTGGTCCGAAGAACCCCCGGCGACGAATGGAAGAAGGAGGGAAAGAAAACGTAAAAGAGGTTGGCAGGAAAGGCAAGAGGTTGGCAGAGTGGCTCAAACGTTTCAATCGAACTTCTGAATAATAAACCAAATCATTAGCGACCACTGAAAAATCAAAAGCACAAGGCCTGACAGCTTATCACGCCCTTTGAATCAAAATCTTCCAACTATGACTGTTTTTTCTTCGTTTCCTGTTCGCACCTTTCGTTGCCAGAAGCCTTTTTGTTCCAAGCGAGGTGTTCGTATGGAACCCGTTGAAACCTGCAACGCTACTTACATTTGACTCCGTGCAACAAACAATGGGGATAAAATAAAATACGCTTAACTGGAACCAGTTCAACAACAAATCTTGGTGGATTGTCAACTTGGATTTGTGACAGGCGTTTGACACTGTTGATTGGAACAAATTATGGACCGCACTGCAGGAGCAAAGTGTGTCGGAGCAGTTTGTGTGGCAATTGCAATGCTTGTATTCGCAACAGCAAGGCGAAGGACCGGGCTCTCATGGAAACAGCCGGCCATTTTCAATTTCCGCCGGCGTGCGACAAAGGTGCGTTCTGAATCCGCGCTTGTTTGCGGCAGTTTTGGAATGGGCTACGCGCCGGTGGCGCCAGGTTGTACAACATGCAGGCATTGATATGAATGACGGCCATCTTTCAGTTTCGGACCTTTGCTTTGCAGATGATTTGTTTCTGTTCGCTCAATCAAGAGAAGGAGAAGCGTTCACTTTCATGGTAAATGATTTTGTTGTTGCATTGGCGGAAGTCGGGTTGCCTCAGGACCCTGAAAGAACAGTTGTGTTGACAACTCGAGCCCAACCTCCGTGCAACATACGTTTGCACAATAAAATGGTTGTTGGTGTGGTGGCGCGGGGCTGCGGTCACAAACGGTTAGGGTGCATTTTCGTGATGGTCAACGTGGTGATGTTGAACATCGTCTCCCAGCCGCATCCCGGGTTTTTTCGCACGCAAAATTGTTTTGTGTGATCAAAACGTTTCCAGTCGTCCCAGGTTGAAATACTTCGAGGCAATGATCACTCCAATTGCATGCTGTACAATCGGACACGGGAAAATATACAGGGAGGATGTGCAAGCAATGGACGCCATATGAGGAAACTGTTGCGTAAAATTGTTGGACCCCAACGGGAATCGATTGGGACAGCCCTCGGCATGAACTTTTACATTTTTGGAATGGGCGCATCGAGACTATGATGTTTCATTTTCGGATTTCTCCTTGGTCCCAACTTGTGTTGACGCAAGTTTGGAAAGTGGCGCAACAATGCGCAACACTTGTCGACCATACCTTCATCACGTTGGGTGATTTATGTTTTTCCGCTTTTCGGCAAAACAGTTTTGCTGACGTTTGGCTGCTTCAAGCCATGACTCTTGATTGAATTTTTGCATGGCAAATTTGGATAAGCAATCGTCCCACCTTGTCATGGGCCAGCTTTGCTTTCGGCAAGGTTTGACATGGAAATTGTGGTCCCATGCTACAAGAAGGTTCCGCTGTACGAGGCCTTGGGGCCAAAAATGCTGACCAAGGGAATGTTGACTGATTTGTGCGTTGATGTGGAATCCTGGGGGTTGGCGATGTCAAGGTCGTCAACCACATCCACGCGACGCAACGAAAAATTGAACATGTACTGAGGGTGGAAGGACCTTGGAAACCGGACGGCTCTTGATGAAACGCGTTGGGCAAACAAATTGCATGACTGAGTCGCATTTTGCAGGTCCTGAACGGCATGGTGTTTCACAATTTTGTTGACATTGCGTCTTCACGCCTGTGCCCCTGATGGGCAGCCGGTCAGCAGACAGGTTTCGACTCGACACGACTCGACTTGACTCGACTCACAAAGTAGGGATGTTGTTGCAGATCTTAGCTGCGTTTCCGAAAAATAAAACTTGAATCGGGGTCTGGATTCCTGGGGAGGACTTGAAAACCACTTTTGCAGACATAAAACGGTGGGGGGTAGCTTGCCAGGTGTACAAAACACAAACACCAGCTTAGGAACTACCTCACTACAAAGTGAGGTACCTAGCAACAATGACTGACGAAAACCCAAAGAAAAATTTATCTACAAAAACCCGTTCACAGTGTGGTCCCCATCGATACCTTTGATGATCAAAGGGCATTTTGTAGAAGCAGCATCCCCGACAAAACACTGAGCAAGCTGGTTGGGTTTTCGAGTTCGCATTTTGTGGAGGGTGGCGATTTGACACCATCTGCTACCACTGCATGTCCAACTGCGCAGCTGAAAGTAAAGATGTGCCTTCCTAGACTTGGGAGCCTTTTTTTTTTTCCTCCCCCACTGTCGACATAAAACAGTCGGCAACAGCTTGCCATTTTGACAAAATACTAAAACCAGCATAGGGACTAGCTGACTACAAACTGAACTGCCCAGCAACAATGATCTTCCAAAACTCGTAGAAAAAGCCTTTACGAAAGTCGGTTGACAGGATTGTGCCAACCGATTCCTGGCGGGAACAAAATTCATTTTATAGAGACAATATCTCTGACAAGACATTGACCAAGCTGGTTTCCTTTTTCCAATTGGATTTTGTAGAGGCTGGCAACTTCACACCATCTGCCATCAACAACAAATGAAGAGTCCACAAAAAAGGCAGCAAAAGGCAGCGGCTGGTTTGCACCAAGAAAAAAACAGCGAACAGTCTGTACTAAATGATCGCATCTGGGTGAAATAACAAGCTTGCTCATCTATTCAAAATGGGGGATGGCTATCAACCTGTGAATGGGATCCGAACTGGGTTAACAGGCGTGAAATCGAGATCACAGCGCGAAGGGCAAGCGCCCCACATCCTTTTATTGTGGCCGTTTTGCTAACTTAGTGCGTCCTGCTGACGGGGCTTCTATGGATGAATTGAAAGGGCGTTAGGCGCTCAATGGTCCCAAAAGTCAATGGAACGCAATGGCTGAAATCCGCGGGTTTCTGTCGCCAAAGGCACTGAAGCAATATAAGGACATGCACTGTTGGGTACAACGACTACGTGATTATGACAGCTGATTGATCATGGCTGCTATCGGCGCAGCGGCAGGAGGCTCGAAGAAACTTGACGTGAAGCAAGAAAAATCAGGGCAAGCAATGCACGACGGTAGCATTTACAAAAAGTGGTCCGCGCACAGCAAGATTCCTTACGGACAAAATCAAAAGAACTACAAAGTACCAACGTTTGCCCTTCCAGTCAATGCGTCCTACAAAATCGTGGGGCCGCCTCACTTCACTACAAAATGCATATCGTGCCGAACTATTGCTTGAAATTCCAACGCCCTCAATTAAACATGATATCTGATATCAATTCGCGTGAGCTAGTGTCAGTTAGTGGCAATTTTTGCTGCCTAAAACTTCTCGTCTTCGAGAACTGGGAACCTCGAAGCTCGTTGTTGTGCTGCTGACTCTCCTCACTTTTGGGCAAGCACATCCATTCCCTGCGTATAACATGAAATGCGTTCATTCAAGTCAGCCAGCCAAGCAGCACGCGACTCTCCATTCGAAGGCTGGCCCCAGATGAGCACTCTGGAGTCCACCGCTTTTCATCCTGCGAAGAGCGTTCTCTTCGTCTGCGTTATATGCCTCAGAGGCTAGCACGAGTGTCGCCTTGCGCTCAAGGTCTAAAATCCCTCTCTTGGATAGGGATCGTGAGAGCTTCGTAAACTCTTCCTTGAATTCAGAAATAAACGCCGCTAGGGCTGCTGGCTTTTGCATGGCCGTGGTGACCAAAATGTCATTTGTCACTGCGGCAGAAACCACCATGATAGCTGTGTCGCCTGACAAATCTTTCGCTGGTGTCTGAAACATTCTGAAACCGTGACAGCCAAAAAGCCGCTGGTCCTAGAAACTTTCTTGGTGGAGCACCTCCCTCCATAGCTTGTTTCTGCCGTGTGTATTGCTGATTTACCTCATCTCCAGGGCCATGACCAAGCGCCGCAGATCGGAAAACAAGAGCAAAAATGTGAGCCAGCACACCTAACTCTTCATACGTGAGGGTTCCTGCTGTGTCCTTCTGCTTGATCAGAGCACCAACGGGCGCTTGTCCAAGATCTTCAAGGCGCAAATCTGACTTGGCACGCACAAGGTCTTGTCCGATTGTCGCTGGATCAAACTCTATGCCCAGCTTCTGCAACTCAGCTTGGGCCAAACTGATGTCAGCATGATCGTGCGCCGTAATTTTGCTGGTAGCAACGTACACGTAAGCACCAGATGCTCTGCTCTCTGGCCAGTTAAAGACCAAAGCACGAAACTTCGTCATGATGTTTTCTTGCAGACTGCGCATTCCATGTTCCAAGATACTGAAGAATGTCTGTGATACTGGCCTCAAGATCAACGCCTTGAGCATCAATGGGTTTTGGAAACTTACGCTGAGTGCCGTCTTTTCCAACGACATCCATCATTGAAAGTGCGACCACACGAGACATCTCAGGAGCCATCCTCTGAGAACCGGAAGCGAGGAAGAAGGAGCGTCCTAGGTATGGCAGAAGGCCTTGGCTTGAGCCAAAATGGCTACGAATTTGCCTCTCTACAAAATGTATTTCCTGGTATCAAGACAGACCAAACATGTCCAACATAAATCTATCTACAAATTTGAATTCCTGGGAACAAACATGTCGGAGACAATCTGTCCTCTACAAAAATCAGGGTCACCAAGATACATGGATTGTAAAAAAATTCATAAGAAAATCCAATTTATACGGCACCCCAGCCCTATCATTTTGTAGAGCCAATGTCAACCCCGATAAATTTGAAACAAACATTTGCAACCAATCGATTCTGCAGGTGCGGGCCAACAAGCAAACCGCGGGGTTTTGACACAGACTTTCCTGGAAAATTGGCAGGTGCAAAATAGCGCAAAATAAATATGAACATGGTTTTCCGCAATTCAATGTAACCAAGCAAGCACTTGAACGCAAGCATATGCAAGCTGCAACGCGCCTCCCTGATGTGAAAGGTGTTCATCTCAATTTTTTTTTGAAATAATGAACTTTTGTTTTGCCATTGGATTTGGACAAACGTCGCGGAAATGTGATCATTGATTTGTCCGTGGACACGAATTGTTTTGATAGCGTAACCTCCGACAAATTGCGGAAATACCACCGGCTCTTCACCATACAAGTTACAAACATGCACCATCCAGGTTCACTCCTGTCCGTGGTTACCTTGATTGGAACACCACGAAATTTTCATCGCGTCAAATTGAGTCAGTGGAGATGGATCCATATTAGTTATGAGTTTGTGTTGTGGGGGGTGGGAGGATACAAATTAATCACAATTCACTATAATTAAGTGCTGCTATAGTGCTGCTCATTGGTTTCTTATGAAGACACTGAACGCAACCGAACCATGCCCGTAAAAATTTTATTTTCGAACGGTTTCCATTGCGTTGTGAATACATTTGCTTTATGAAATTTGCATGCCGGGGCAAAAAACCAAAAAAAAGAAAAAAAAAACAACGTGAACCCATGCAGCCGCGGGCAAAGTTGACCATCAAAACGACAGGATGACAATGTGTATAAATGTTTGCAACGTTTCATTAACACGCCTTGGGCACCAGCAGCGCAGGAACGACCGGGTTTTTCCTTCGGCATGTTGATGTACAGTTTTGCCGTCGCTGGCGGCTCGGCGCCCCCATGTCTCTGCAGGACCGAAGCGACTTGACAGGCGAAACAAGGAAATGGAAAACCCTGAGGTTTTTCGTGCTGTGCCCTCGGCCATTTTATAAACGTGGAAAAATTATACTTGAGGTTCCACAATGCAAACAAAACGTTTTTGTAAAACGATTGGATGACCAACAAAAATAAAAGCAAAACATTTCTAAAATAATATGTTTGTCCTCCAGCAAACATCATCTGAAAGCACCACCTGTCGCAATGTTCCAGTTTAAAAAACATCATGAATAAAAACCCCGGCAAACATCATGGCTTGGAAACTTTGAGGGGCCAATCGGGAAAATATAGCAATATAGACAGGGTTTGTCAAAGTCACACCAAGAACCCACCCCAAATTCAGCCTATTAAGGAGCGGTAGGGGATTTCATGACCATGTTTTTTCCCTTATAGCTACGCAATCCCCAAACCAACTTTCATGTTTGGTTTGTCGGTTGTTTCTGTGCGATCCAGCTGTGACAATTGCCGTTGGGCAAACGCAAACATTTCCATTCGCCGCCTTGACATGTCTTTGCATCTTTTGCAACTTTCGTATCCCCTTGTTATTTTGCGTCCGGTGTCGAATTCTCCTAATTTTGCGCGAGGGTGCGGCGATCAGCATATTTTATTTGTACAACGACCTCTTTCCAATCAACTCGGGTCCGGCACTTTTCCCTCAATGTGGTGTACTCGTGATCAATAATTTGCGTACAGACCGTTCTTTCCGGGACCTTTCCCCAATGTGAACGCAACATTCTACGTTGTGTTCCCCCATGTTTCACCGTCATACCATGGGCAACGCCATCTGTTTCCAATCGCTTCCGGGACTAACGTGAATGTTGCGGGCGACGCCATCTGGTTCCAATCACTTCCGGCCATTTTTCGCCAAGGTGAACGCAACATTTCGTGATCTTGTTCCTTCATATCCCGCGATCAAAACCTGGAGGTTCCATCGATACATTAATAAGCGCGCAAGAAGTAAAACTGCTCATTCCCCTAAAAGACGCTAGGGACCACCAAGGAGTGTACATTAAGCATTCTAACCCTCAAAAAACGCGTTTTTTCAGTCATATCCAAGGATCCTCTGACTGCGCAATCATGATGACCTGGTATGTTCCAGCCCTCCAGCCCGCAGGAACATGCACGCTTACGTGCATGATGGATGGAGGTTTGAAATGATGGAGGTTTGCCACTTTTTGAATTTGCGCCCATTTGCGGCTATTTGCGCGCATTTTGCGGGTATTTGCGCCCATTTTGCGGGTATAAAAATTGACCAAAACTTGAAAAAACACACATTCAATTTTCAACTAATTTTAGGGTGGCCGGCCCGATGCTAGCAGAATTCCAGGCAATAGGTATGTGAATAGATCTTCATCCAGCTGATTTGGCTCTGAAACTGTCAAAATCCATCAAACCCTTAAAAAGCGCTCATGATCAATTAAGTCAGGGAAAAGTGTTCATTGCATAGATTAATGTACAGAACTTCCAAGAAGTGTGTCAAACCAGGGGTTCGCCAAAAAAGTGTTACAATGGAACCTTCAGGAACAGTAGCGAGGCCATGCGAAGCCATGTTTCTTACCACTACGGCGACATTTCCCTCGGTTTCGCTGCATTTGTCGCATTTGTTTGGCCGAATGAGGCAGTCCACGCGGCAAGCAAATGAGATCCGAACCACAATTTAGCAATACATTCGGAAAAATAGAGTTGAATCAACCAGTAATAAGCTTTGAAAAAAACATTGACAAAACAATCAATTAATCAAAGGGTGGTTCAAATGCAAGCAATCAAATAAATTGAACCTCGAAAATAAGATTCATTAACGAACCTCAATTCAAATGCGCACCGGGCAAGCCGCGCAACAAATGAAATCGTTACACAAAGATTCCCCCGATTCAACTGTAATACTTGAAGTCCTGAGAAAGTTTGGCGAAAAACTCGTAATCGGTGTCTTGGGGTAGTGGACGCGCCTAGAAGAAGGGCACGACGGTATGCAGTCGTAGGCAGCTTGGTATCGTTTCAATGGGCGAAAATCGGATTCGCATAGATTTGCCTTGACAATTTCGGAAACCAACGGGTGGTGCCAATTCAATTTCTGGCCTCGCTTTGTCGGCTCCAGTCATAAAATTGCCTTGTAACGGTTTGCGCAAAACGATGAAAGAACGACTTGGGTGGAGTTGAATCCAGCACCGGGTCAGCGATTGAAATTTCAGACACAAAGGGTTCCTTGTGCCTTAGTTCCTACAAAAGATTTTGCGAAAGCAAAGGGAGTCTCTAGTTTGCTACGGCTACTTTTCGTGACAACTGGAAGCGCTCTTGTTCGGAACATCGCAAGTTGGGAAGTGATGGGAATTGATTTTTGCCTTCTAATGGTGAGGATTTCGATCGGTTCCGCACCAGATTTGCCATGTTTATATAATGACCTCTGATGCGCCTGGTTGCCGCATGTTGTCGTCCAATTTCCCCGCCTACTCTGATTTATGAATGTTTTATTGCACTGTATTGCACGAATTGTAACCAGCAGTTCCATCCATGCAAGGCGTGCGACATTTACAAAGCAACATCCGTCTCATATGTGCAACGCTTTTACCATTTCGGAACCATCTCGTGTGTTTACTCATTCATTTGAAGTGCAATATGTTGATGTGTACTGCAATGCTTGCTGTTGTTGTTGTTGTTGTTGTTGTTGTTGCTGCTGCTGCTGCTGCTGCTGTTGTTGTTTTGTCCGTTTTGCCGGTGTTGTTGTTGGTAATGGTTGTTGTTGTCGTTGTTGTTGCCTGTGCAATTGCTGCTGTTGATGTTACTGTTGTTGTCGTTCTTGCTGGTGGGGTTGTCCCTGCAGCCTGCAATTGCCGTTGCCGTGTTGTTTCTTGTCAGTGCCGTCCTCCGTCTGATCGTTTTTGATCGTTTTTGTCGGTTTGCCAGTGGTTTTCTGCAGGTCCAACTGGTGAGAGAACGGTACCCCTCCAAAGACGGATGTTTTCGCTCAGAAAAATGCCAATGATTGCAAAATCTCCGCACACTCACGCAGCTCCAGTGCAAAAAATTGAAGGTGCTGATTCGCCTGTGATACTCAGGACAGTTTTGATACCATAAATGGTCATTCGTTTTTACAGCCGTGTCTCCAAAACTCCTGAGAATCACTAGATTTTGTAGGACAAGACTTGGTGGCTTCACAGCGATCCGCACTATCCCGCGCGTGTCTACCCATGTACTGCGTCGACATCTCACGGCAATCTAATTACCTATTGTCATCATGCTTCAATGCACTTTCCGTGTGAGGGAAGTTGAGACGTCAGTTTAGGGTTTGGCGCATGGCCCTACGTTGTTGAAAGCCCCGCATTCGCATTTATTTGAATCTTGTGATACGACATGAGTTTTCGTCACGTTGCTTTGAGAACGAACATAAACTGGCCGTGAAGCCATTCATCGGCGTCAATGTTGCTGGTGTGGTCGTGCGCCTGCACCTGCAAAAAATTACTACCTCCAGCATCTTCCGAGGACCTTTCCGCTCTCACCGCGTTTTAAAGCTAAAACTCAAGGCAAATTAGCCATGATCAGACGTGAGTGAAGCCCTCTCGAGTTTGTAGTTTCATGTTTCGAAACAAGCCCAAAATCTATCCTGGCTCCGAAAGCCGCTTCAGTAGGTCCGAACAAGCTCTGGGCATGATTCGGATGCCAACAGAAATGTGAAATTCGTCGGAATTACATGTGATGTCCTTATTAGGACAATGAATTCATCAAAAAATGAGAGATGGGAGGAGAGATGGGAGTTGATCCACTGCAGCCACCTGAAACACCAACCATTATGCCCACTGAGGCCATCTGCTGCTTACCACCAAACATCCCACAACCAGGACTGGCAACTCGGAACGTGGATGAACGTGGTGTCATAACAGGAAACTCGTGGACACTTGCGAGTTCTGTGGGCTGCAGCCATGCAGTGCCATGCAGCAGCACTTGAAAGATCAGCATGTGCTGGGCAAATGGATCTCGGAACTGTTTGATACAGTCTTATATTCCAGATCTTGACGTTTCAACGTCTTCTACAGCAAACAACCAGTGGTTCATGGATATTTGGTGTGATGATATATGATGATTCTCAGTGACATTAGAAACCGGTGTAGGTCAAGAAGCATCGTTTTCGGGTTTTTTAGGGTACCTACCCACGGTAGCTGATTCCAAGGTCACACAAACTTGTTCCACAACTCGCCAAGAGCATTCTTGTGATCAATCCCCGAGTCACCTGACACCACCTTTTCTCGTGGCATGGGTGTGGGATTGGTGTGGCATGGGCTAGGGAATCGAAATCTTGGAAGTTTTCGCCTTCCACGGCCACCTGCGCGTCTCCGGAACACGTCGGTTGCACGATACCCGGTGGAAACCAAGCACGTCTCGTCATGTGACAACAGCTTCGTCTCGTCACATGGCAACAGCTTTGTAGATGAGCCCCGAAAATTGTAACTTCATCATACTTCATCTGCCAAAAGAAATCCTCATGCCACTTGAGAGAAACAGGTATGGCAACAGGTTTCTGGATGGCGCACCCGCCAACAACGGTCGCTTCCCGATCATCAATCACCACTGGGGATGACGGAATGCAAGCGTGGAATGAAGCATCATGAACCATGACTTCTTAAAGCCATGATCAGCCATGTTCATCCGGAGATTAGCCACCATGAAGAACCATGATCAACCATGACCCTGATCCATCATCACCCACCATTCTCAGCCATGGCAGGTGGGACCGTCCCGTCCCGGTCCTACCTGCGATTTGAGGCACTCCCGATCCACCAGCTCTGGCGTCACATCTGCCAGGGCGATCATCAAGGCCTGGCCCCCCTTCGCGGTCAACTGAGTAGCCCAGTTGGTTCCTTAAACAAACAGGGACAGGAAAACCACTATAAGTCAACTAGCCCATTAGCTGTACTAGTAGTAGAAGTGGTAATGGTGGTGGTGGTGGTGGTGGTGGTGGTGGTGGTGGTGGTGGTGGTCGTCGTAGTAGTAGTAGTAGTAGTAGTAGTAGTAGTAGTAGTAGTAGCAGCAGTAGTAGTAGTAGTAGCAGTAGTAGTAGTAGTAGTAGTAGTCATCGTCGTAGTAATAGTAGTAGTAGTAGTAGTTGTTGTTGTTGTTGTTGTTGTTGTTGTTGTAGTTGTAGTTGTAGTTGTAGTTGTCGTTGTCGTTGTCGTTGTAGTAGTAGTTGTTGTTGTTGTTGTTGTTGTTGTTGTTGTTGTTGTTGTGGTTGTTGTTGTTGCTTGTTGAGATATAGCTTTTTGTGATATTAACCACTGGCGATTTCGTAGATATTTTCGTACTTGTCTTGTGATATCAACACGATATGATGATCGGTGGAGTGATAGCTATACTCAGAAGGTACCCGATATATTAGAAACTACCTACACCGTAGAATACAGTATCAACAATGACACTCACAGGTTGTTGATGCTCTCAATATTGATGCTCAAACAAGGTGCTGGTGATGCCCCAAAGGTTTGTTTTTTTCTAATGGTCAAATGATCAACGGATAGTACCATGGTCGCTGATGGTCAATCTCAACCTGATACCTCGGCTGTTCCTGTGAGAAACTACCGCGTTCCAGGATACCACTGACACCGCCTGCCGAGTGAGCAAGCGAGGCAGTTTCTGCAGAAGAATGACCTGGGCACTTTCTGTCGGAGAGGACAGCAGTCCAAACACCCCCGGAAAGGTGCTCGCAACTGTTCACTACACCAGTGCTTTGAGATGAAATGTGTCACTTCCAACCAAACAACATCCGAGATATGGCGGTCAAAACCCTGTACCCCTGATTCCCCTGTCATTAGCCGTTGTTTTCACTATGAAATGGTTGGTTACTGTCCCCCATGAAATTGGTTGGTTAACTGCTTGACCCAGCTCGCCATATCCACAGCATGTTTTGAGCGCCGACTGGGATGGAGTGACTGGGATGAAGTTTTCCTTGACCCCAAACAGTTGGCCAGGCAAGAAGTCTACCAGTGTTGTGACTTGCGCATGTTGTGGCATCTTAATCTATTGATGTCAAACATAAAATGGCGGCTGGCAATATGTAGGATCTATATATTTACTACACATACCATCTTGATACAGCTTGATGCAGTATGGGTGCATGATATGTATGCATAGCCGTATACATAAACCAGAATAAACCAGATCTAGCAACATATGCATATAGAATTCTGATTGAATCTGTATGTATACACTCATTTATTAAAAAACTTACATTGCATGTAGCATTCCAGCAAGCGCTTGTAACCACAAGTTTGGTGGCTTCTCCAGAAACTCTTCATCATTCATAGTTGCTCAATGTATGTGGTGTTGTCTCCAAATAGGGGTACCCCCCAAATCAAAGTGAATCATTGACAACTCAAACTATGACCTTACCAGGAATGGCGGTTGAAACTGGTTAAGAATCATTGATAACGGGAAAAAGACTGGTTGAAATCATGCTCGCTAACGCTTCAACATCCTGCACTGGTTGCATGAAACTGGTCCAACTTCACCTGGTTGATCCCTTGATCCTCCGGTTCTTCCCTTGCTTGACCCCTTGGTTGACCCCTTGGTTAACCCCCTTGGTTGGTTCATCCCTTGGGCGTTCCCTTGATCCCTCGGTTCATCCCCTGGTTCCCCAGCCGAGGCGTCCGGCCAGCAATGGGCAGTCCCCCAACTTGGCCACCGAGGCCAACAGCTGCTCGCCGGCAGCTACCAGGCCCTGGGCCGCCATGGGCACGGGATCGAACCAGTGGATATAACATGTGGCGGTTTCTCAAAATAGGGTACCCCTAAATCATCCAATATTAATCATTTGTAGGTAATAAACCAACCATAGCTTCGGGGTATTTCGGGGTCCTATGTTTTGAGAAACCACCATGTTGTCAAGGATACCACGACAGGATCTGGTAGTAAATGACTTGGTGAAAAAGTATTTTTTTTGTTGATGTGATGGATGAGACTTGGTGAAAAATGTAATTGTTTGTTGATGTGATGGATGCGACTTGGTGAAAAAGTGATTTTTGTTGATGTGATGGATGCTATCATTAATAATGATTGATCTTTGTTTGGGATTGTTTATGGCTATGATTTGCTCGGCTTCAGCCACCGGAGGCTGTTACAAATTGAAATATCAATGCATCGTCCCGATGCTTTCCTTTTTCAGGGCATTAAAACAGTATCCGTAATGGCTGATTATTGAGGAATCCAAAAAGAAACTGTGCATAATATAGGATTCCAAAACATTTGCAACCACTGGCAGGGGATGATTTGCATGGTGATTCAAAGCACAGTTGGATGCGCAAAGCAGCAAAAATCGGCAATCAACTCAGAAGAATCATTCATCAACTTGTTTCATGATCATTTCTCCACCATTCACTTGGCAATGGAGCAAGTTCAGGTCCCGCGCCCTGCACTCTTTATCCAGCAATTTGGCGCTTCTTGATCTGACCTTCTCACCTCAGGCGAAGTCGGCGCATCTTTGCTAAATCTGGGGAGATTGGTAACTTGAACTATACTGGTCGGTGGTTTCAATCCCTATTGAAAATATGCTTGTCAACCCAGCAACGATGTGCCAAAGAAAAATATGTCAATCAAACCACCAACCAGTAGTTGTTTAAGCATTATTGTTGCTTATCACCCCCTACCATCAACCAATATCAACGGTTGTAACCCCGATAAAGCTGCAAAACCACCCGCCAGCCACAGCAACTCACGCCCAAATGGTGGTTTCTTAAAATGGGGTACCCCGAAATCAGCCAGTTTATTAACCTTTGATAGTTGAAAAACCCTAAAAAATCCGACCATTTCGGGGGTCCCATGGGGTCCCCAAATCGCTTCAGAAACCACCCGCCATCACCGCTCTGGGGAGATCCTACCGTCGCTTCCGGTGGCCGCCAAACCCGCAGGTCTCACGGCGTTCTCGAAGGCCTTGGTCACGAGTTGCTCGGGCGGTCACGGGAACCACCGACGACTCGACGGCTTCACGACGGGACATGGGGAGTACCCCCAAGCCATAGGCGTACCCCCAAAATGGGGGGGGGCGTTGTTAGATGTGATTAGCTAATTATATATGATTATATAAGATATTATAAGCACTATTACCTAGAAATGAAAATTGTAATTAAACACTGTTACCTATGAATTAAATGGTTAGTAAATTGGTCGATTCCGGGTACCCCTATTTTGAGAAACCACCATATGCTTACAGTCGGGGTGAACCAGTCTGGTTGCATGGAAAATCGCCATGTTGATATGGTTTGCTTGATTTGCCTGTGGAGTGATTCTTGACTTCCAAGTTGGTGAGGTTGATGTTGACCAGGGTTCGGAATGGTCGTGGTTCTCAATGTCTGCCAATGGATGATAACGCTTGGAAATGAAGGGTTGCGAGTTGCGAATGCTTGAGAATCATTGATGATGGCTAATAGTGGTATATCATGCTTGATGGTGTCCGATACTTGTTAAGACAACAGATATCACTATTCTGATAGTTAACCATTGGTTGATAGTATAGTGGTATATCATGGCTGATAGTGGTCCTGGTTTCATGCTTCAACAAAACAATGGTCGAGTCTGCAGTGCGTGGAACAAAAAACATTTCAGTCGAGCCAATGTCTTCATCCTGAGCCTGGGCTCCCAAATTTGTCACAAAAAATGGATAGCTGCAAGCTGTAATGTGCCTAGCGGATGCAGGGTGACTCACCAACATCCCCAAGGCAAGGGCAATCCATGGGTCCCGTGGTTGAAGCGCCAAGCTTTCCTGTCAGGTACCAGTTACAACTCCAAGGGTCCGAGGCCCCAGACCTCCAAAGCATTGCGAGTTCGTTCATCCAAGTTATGAGGCCCGAAGTCGTTCAGCTTGAAGCTGGCGGTCCAATCCACCGCGCGCGAACCTCCAGGACATCAGACCCCTGCCCCTAGCACCTAGAGAGATTCCTTAGGGACCCGGAGGAAGTTCAGATTACCAATGTCTCCACCATGTGAATTCTTGGCTCATGCTGAGTGCCTGATGGTCAGCATTTCAACCATGAAGTTGCCTACCCGCTTGGCTTCCAACAAATATTCTACGCTGTTCTAGCTGCACACTGTTGGGCCCAGACTGTAGCATGGACAAGCCCTTCAGACATGAGTATCAACAAAGGCAAAGATTCGACACATTCCCACAGCCTGAGTGAGTCATTGCGGGAGGCGCCATGGTCTAAGGAATACATCTGAGACAGGCTACAGGATGACTGGTAGTTTGAGTCCAGGAGGACATGCCCCCTAAACAGCGATGCTTCAGCTGAGTCATTCAGAGTTGCAAAATGCTCTGTCCATTCTTGGGGCAGAAGGATGTAGCCTAACCGCAAGTCCTGCTTGCGGTTACGGGACTGCTGCATTTTTTGCATTCTGCTCTCTGTCTTACTTCAATAAACATTGCCAACTGCGACCGATCTCAAGCGGGTGAACATTACCAGAGATGATCCCTCTTGATTGGTACTGTGCCACGGTGAGAGCTTGCATTTGCTGATCGGTGAAACTGACTAAGCGCTAGGCGGCCAGAGACCAGCCCGAGAGCCCGTGGCGGTTCCATGGTCGGTCGTAAAATCATCAGCCGGAAGCCATCAGCCAAAGCACCATTTTTCGCCGTCATTCATCATGATCAACCATCATATTACAGTGCTATAATATCTACATATGTAATCATCATCAAATATTCTCAATCATCGTGAACCATCACCATGTATAGGTATAATGGCGCGCACGAATATGACCATCAATGAGAAGTCCCGATTACCACGGCTTGATCGTACGAGTACCCGTGTGAACCATTTTGAACCTATATATATATATCATCCATTCGTTTCCATGCTAATAGTACAAAAGCAAAGCTAGCGAGTGCGGATGAGTTTGAGCTGTCTGCAACATTTGAATTAAAACAACCTCAGGCAGGCCAGCTGCCTAGACAAATTTGTGCCATGCTTGCAGCCGATCAGTTGTGCAAACCGAGTGGGTCTTCAACAGCCACCGTACGCCAATGGTGAGCGTCATCTTTTCACCAGCAAGAACCAAGTCATCCACGTAGAAGAAAAGGGTAATGCCTAGTTGGATCATAAGGGTCAATGATGATGGTCCACCCTTCAAAATTTGGAGTCCCAGCATAAACGACTCGACAAGCACCGGTAAAACATTAATAGACCCCGAATCGTTGGTACGTCTCTCTTCTGCTTCTTCCATGCATGTCCATGCTATTCTTTCATCATTGAGTAATTAACCACAATCATGCATGATTTGTCATCGAACCGTCGTAAACCCCCTCACTTTAACAATTTGCTGTTCAATCATGTTCAATCCCCCTTCATCAGCGTGCATGGGAACTATAAACGTGCTTAGGTACAGCTGTGGGACTCGTCGCCACCCTCCCCGGTTGTGTCCTCACTTTTTACGACAAGCCATGGTTGTCGGGCTCTCTTGTGGCGCGCAGCTACCAGACGCACCTAGGAAAACAATGGAGGCCATGGAGGAGGAGGAGGGGCAAGTTGGGTCAAGGCTTTAACCAGCAATACTCAATGGTTCACTGGCTGATACTGGTGAATGATAGGGCATAACTATCTATACAATATACGATAAAAAGGGGATATACCAAGTAACCAGCAATTTCATGGGGGATAATCACTAACAATAAGAGGGAAAAAACAATTGTTAATGATGGTACACAAGGGGTACAGGGTTTTTGAACCTTTGCCATGTAGGTAGAACATGGTAGACTGATGTAGAACGGACAGTACACAACCATCCAAAGTGATGGTTGGCTCTGTTGTCAGCTCCAACCCTTGAAGAGTCATGGCTTGCCGAAGCGGTAGTCGCACGGAACCACCATTAACACGATTAACATACTAGCTATCGTTCCTATGACAATCATTGTCAAAGAGTATCGGCACTAACTAGCATTTTGTTAGAACCCTCCTGGTAGCTCCAAATGGCTCCCCCTTTAAAAGCCCTTTACGATAAATGGCTACCCGTGGGTCCAACTAGCTCCCTCCCAACCAGGCAGTCGTCGAGCATTTGCAACCAGTATCAGCCGCTACAAAGCATTCTTCATCAATCAGCAGTAACTTCAACAAAAGCTGGCTGTGGGAGCTGGGAGATACTGGTAGCCCATGCGAGAAAAATACACTGTGCGATTCCTTCTGCTAACAAACAATTGGGGGCTGGATCTGCTGTTCCGCTCTTTCACTCTTAGGCGCGCAACTCAGCGGGGGGTGAGAACTGCTGCCGGCACTCTTCGCGCCGCAGGATCAGAGCATTAACACGTCAGGTGTGGAGCAATCCAAAGTTCCACCAATTGGGTAAACCAGCCCCTCCTACCCTCAAGACAAGCACCCTAAGCCGAAGATTGAGTATCCTGCAGGGTTGAAGATCACATTTCTGCTATCCCATGTAGTACTTCCCCCAGTCTCGTGGTGAACGCCTGCTCCCGTATTCAGCTGCTGCGTTTTGCAGCATCAACTGAAGGGATGCTGCACACACCAGATGCTGAGACTAAGTCTTTGCACATCTTTGTTGCCAAGGAAATTTGCCAAGGAACTTGTATAACTTGTTGTTCTTTGGGGTGTAGACCACTGACCATTGGCATACCTCGATGGTTGCCACAACTCTCCAAGTGACGCTGGGTGAAACCACTCGCTATCCGCCGCCCTGTGATCTCACAGTACGGGAGGACCTTAGGTGGTGCCAATTGGCAGTGCCATGGTCGCTGTAACATTGTGTTCTTCCACAAAATGACTCCGGATATTGCAACTTCCTATTACCCCCTTGTAGGACCATAGCCTAGTAATGTCCACTATCAACTGGATAGTAGGATGGTTAAGTTTCTAGTTGTATCAATAATTTTCTATCAAAGGCACACCTCATCAAATGTCGGAAAGCTGGATAATATGGACTGATTACTGGCCTATACCCTAACTGCCAGCAGAAGTATCACCAATCGTTCAATTGGGCTACAAAAGATACGGGTTGCCAAGGGTGCCTGGATGAACAAGCCACCACCAAGCAAGGCCTGGGGCTGAATCTACTTGTTGCTCACTGGCTGGGTGTCATTCATACAAAAAGGGCAACATCTCATCAGTTGCTGGGATGTGAACAGATAGAGGTACAGGGGCCCGAGCCTTTGACCCATGGTATAAATTGTCAAGACTGCAGTTGCCTTTCTTCGCTTCTGATTCAGTTGCTATACTGTTGGCGGCATTTTAGCGCTCAAATCTAGATATTCTCTGATGTGCGAAGCGCTCCCGCACCAAAGGGTCCAATCTGGAGTCGGCTGTGGACAGTCTAGGGGTCCCTCATCCTCCAGTCGCTGTCACTGTGATGATTGTCATCTTTGCTGTGGTTGTTGGCTATCGATGATCAATCCATGTAGAACTGTTCATTGATGTAAAGGATTTATTCATGGTTCAAATTGTCATTCTCAATTCTTCCACGACCATCAAACATGAATCCTCATCAACCACCTTGTTCTTGCCGCTGTTGGGCCCATCCTGGAGAGTCCAGAGTGCCACAGTACCGAAAGCAAGAAGTCTGAGGGCAGGAAAGAACCATATATAGCCGTACGACCAGAAGCACAATATAGCCCTAGAACCATACAGCCATCACTACATAGAATATAGTAAGTACTTGATAGCCGTACACCCAGCAGCATGAAAGCAAAAACAAAGCATGAATGAACAAAATCGAAGACACCCGGAGAAAACAAGCATAAAAACATATACTAAAAAATATTAAGAACATGTAAAAACATATAAAAACATATTAAAACCTGTATAAAAATATGAAAACTTATACTCCAGGTCCGAGCAATTTCGATCCATCGCCTCGGTTGGACCCTCCGAGGCCGCTGCATGAAACAGTGCGTGCCCTCGCAGCCTGAGATATGGAAATCGACTTGCGCTGGGCAACCCTCCCGTCCAAGGCGACTCAGCTGCAAGAAGCCAAAGGGGGTCACCAAAATCTGCCATTTTACAGCGATGCGCGCGTAGGAAATCCTAGGAAAATCATGGAAGTACTTCAACTTCATCAAATTCCATGCCCCAAAAGTGGGCAGGTTCTGCGAAGGTTTCCCATGGTTTCCCATGGTTTCCCTGGCGTCAAGAAGCTGGCTGTCCCCAACGACACGCATGCCCAGCCTCAACGTGATGCACTCACATCGTGGAAGCTGGTCACGGCCTCGGTCTGCCAGCGGGTGGACTGGGATTTATGATGGTTCATTTAGTGGTTCTATATGGCGAGCTGGGTCAAGCAGTTAACCAACCAATGGTTTAGCTAGATAGGGGAGAACAACTAGCAAATATAGGGGATATAATGGGATATACCAGCTATATATGGCTATGGGTCAATATTAACCAACCAATGATGGTTGATAATCACCAACAAACTATAGGGAAACCAATGGTTAATGATAGGGGAACCAGGGGTACGGGGTTTTGACCCACAGCCATATGTATATAAAATATATCTAGTGGTTTCATATGTTTCTATATGATGGTTCATATGGCAGTTTCTCAAAAGGTACCCCAAAAATGGCTGGTTCATTACTATATATGGTTAAAAGTAGATGATTTGGGGATACCCCTATTTTGAGAAACACCCATATGGTATGTAATGGTTCGATAATCCGACAACAATGGTTTTGTAATTAGAACCCAAAATTATCCATGATCCAGCCACTCGGATTTATAATGGTTCGATATTGCTTTACAATAATCGATAATTTTGGGTTCTAGTGGCTGGACTAGTAATGGTTTTATAATAGTCAATGGTTGTCATATGTTAAGTATATAATGGTTCCGGGTCCATCTTTAAAGATGGATTCGCAATGGTTCCTAATGGTTCGAGGATGTCGACCATAATGGTTCCTGTGGTTCGTAGTGGCTTATATTGGTTCACACTGGTTTGCAATGCTTTACAATGGTCCAGAATAAATCATCGCGTTCATATGCTTGATATCATGAACCAGACTATGGACCAGCGGTTGATAATAAATGAACTACTACTTACTACTGCCTACTACTGCCTACTACTACTACCACTACTACCACCACCACCACCACCCACCACCACCACCACCACCACCACCACCACCACCACCACCTACTACTGGTGGTTGAACCAGTTGTATCATACCATATCAGCCGTTCTGGTTGATCTCCCCGCCAAGCCACGTCCTGGAAGAGTTTGCGATAATCCACCGCTTCCAGATCTGCATCGGGTTGGAGGTAAAGGATGACTCGCTGCACCTGGATGTTCAGCCATGGGAACCACCAGGCATCGCAAGGCGAGACGAAATGAATATGTCCAGATTGGGGGATTCTTAATGGCTTTAAAGGGGATTATAATGGTTCATATAGGACTTCAATAGGGGATAATAGCCAACAAAGGCTAGACAACTATACTACACTGGGGGTTCTTAAAATGGGGGAAGCCCAACAAATGGATGGTTTATATTGGTTTATTACCTATAAAGTGTTCATATTGGATGATTTGGGGAGACCCTTATTTGGAGAAATCACCATATGCCCTGCATATATTCCACTTATTTACCACCTTTTGGTCAGTCAGTTTTGAAAAAAAAACATGTTTTGGTATATCATGGAGATGGGCGGCAAGAGAGGAATCCGATTGCAACAGTCTTCATCAACGGTTCCACTCATCACCAGTAGATGTCGGCACTTGTGGTATGACGAAACCCCCAATCAATCATGCGTTTTGATTTCATCAACACTTTGATTTCACAGTGGAGCCCATGTCAACTCCGCTACGAAAGTTGCATCACCCAGTGGTCTTCTTCCAGGCTATGGCGGTAGGCGCCCAGGAGCGCCATGGCACCACCCATGCCACCATCGCCAGGGCACGTCTTCCAGGCGGAAAGGATGTCCCACCGCCTCCAGTGCCTTCATCATCTGTTCAGCGGACACGTAGTCCTGGCCGCTGCCAAGCCACAACGACCCGACCCCCCAAGGGTGAAGCACACAGGAACGGCACCACGCCAGTGATCAGGGACATGGCTCCAATACGAAGACGCATCCACTCATCTCAACTTTAAAAAAAACGATGCAGCACTTAGATGTGCAAACGTTATATTTGAATACGAATCGTTTTCATTGGTTCAATTGCCATCGCAACTCTGAATTTGTGTCATGGAATTCAGCTGAATATTTCATTGGAACATTGGTGAAAAACAAACCAATTTCAACTTATAATTCAAAGTTCAAATGCTGGCTGTATGTTCCAACTTATTGGTTTCAACTTATAAAACATTGGTTTCAACTTATCCAAAAATATCATCGGTTCTGCTGCTGGACTTCGCTCGTTCCATCCCCAGCTCCTCATGGGTGATGTGCTGCATCTCTTTCAGAACTCGGATGACCATGCCATGCCTTGGCGCAGCGCGCGGTTCAACGGTAGGCCGCCCCCCATGCTGGAACTGGCACAGCTTGTAGGTTGATGACTTTTGAGCCTGATCTTCTAGGAAAATCATGGTTGGTGATGGGATGTCATAGCTACAAGTTCATGATAACACCTATAGTAAAGACACAAGAATCCATGTAAAGTGGCAAGTGTAAATTCTTTCAAGTAGCCAGCTCAAGTAATACCACTATAGTAAAATTGGTGACTTCACAAATTGTAGGTACACCTATAGTAAAAATTGGTAGCCACTTGCGAAACAAAGGTATGATCCACACTTGCGAAGCTCGCGAGGCTCCAGGTGCGCAGCACAGGGTATGACTATGGAAGCCCTGACTGGAAAGCATCACCTGCGCCGTGAGATGAGCCACGGTCCATAGGTTCTGTAGTGCCTAAGGGCAGGTCATTGGTTACTTAGGAGTCGTCCTGACAGTCCCCATGAAATTCACCAGTTGGCGCAACAAAGCCATCTTTTTGCCGTGTCCTGCGGATGTTCTTTCTCAGCAGAACTATATCACTACATGGAGGTTTCTCAAAAATGGGGGAGCCTGAAAATGACTGGTTTATTTCTATATATACATTGTTTATAAAGCATGATTTGGGAGGTCCCCTATTTTGAGAAACCACCATATGACTATCCCGATAAATGGACCATACTGATGCCATATCCAGCAAATGCCCTGAAGTTGCCGGTGTGAAGGGCTCACTTCGGGTGGCCGCAGTGCTGGGGAACAGCCCCCAAATGTCTATTATCTTTGGAGGCAACTCCCATCCAGAAATATCAGAAATGACATTTCTATGATGGAAGATTTGGCTGATCAGGGGGTACACAGCCAGCAAGTGGCTACATCTTTGGTGAGAACCTTCTCCCAAGCCGCTTCTTGTAGAGCACATCTCCCAGATCCCGAACTGCTTTGCGAACCTGGCAGCTCAGTCGCCATAGCTGACCATTGATGCTGGTCCTTGATGCCCACCCGTGGCATCACCTTGTATCCCCTGATAGATCAACCTAACCATAACCAACCAGGTCGATAGTTCATGGCAGCTGTTCCAAGCAGTGCTCCACCAGCCATTGGCGACTTCGTAGTTTCAAGCTCACAAATACATGGTTAACTATTCACGAATGCAAATAGCTGGTCAATGTCAACTACATAATATACGTTACACATATACTTATTCTAAATATATACCTAGATCACTCCTAAAGGTTTGCCAGTCTTGCAATAGTGATATTATGATGGTAACAGTCCTGATCTACCTAGATACTGCATCTACCCTCTACCCAGCTGCAAAAAAAACAACACTTTGATCAATGATCATTGGCTTTACAGGTCTTTCTGCCCCAAAGGCACTGTTGGCACTGGAAAAATTCTCCTTTGAAATCACATAGAAGCTGAAAATGACATCCCTCGCATTCCCTTGGAAGATGATTTTCCCTCAGCCGGTTTTGCTTTGAGAGATTTGGGACACAAGTTTGGGTTAATGGACAATCAGATTTCGTGCTCCGAGCCACGTTACAAACTCTCTAGTGACACTTCCCTGCACGGGTTCTATGCCCCCAACAGTACCAGCTGGTATGATAAACTGGTAGCACAACCGCATCTGCCTCCCACGTTCTCCCACCTGATTCGTCTCAACGCGTTCAGCAGTCTTTTCGCTGGCACGAGTTGCATAGGCATCATCGTGAGTGTCCTTGGTGCTCTCAATGAGTTGTGGCAATTGATCAGCCCTGGTTGGTGGCAGAACCACCCCTACCCTAGACATCCGAAACTAAGCTCAGCCTATGTTTGCCAAAGTAG
>VSDK01016524.1:144385-154497 GCA_009767595.1 Symbiodinium kawagutii | reverse complement strand
GTGTGCCCTTCTTCAATCAGCAACAGAGTGGAGCTCCCTTCGACAGCTTGTCCAAAAAGACAGTCACTCACAGCAGCCACCATGCCCGGATGATATCTATAAAGTACGAAGGCGAACTTCTCAATACCACTGGAAGGTACTAAGACTTCTTCAAGCATATCACGACTAAGGACAGTAACAGTATCAACTCGATCACACTTAACCATGCTGGGAAAAGGAACTACAAGTTTGATGCCACTAATGGAATCAGGGATCAAGGATTCATCAGGTCTACGAAGGTTGATTCGCTCACAAAACTGTTGATACAAAAGGTCAGAGACGGCACCCTCGTGCTTCTTCTGAACAAAACTCATGGGTTTCATATCGCCAAAAAAGATGCAGGCAAGAAGGGCAGTGACTAAGACAGGCAGACAATTCTGCTTCGGCAAAGAAACTACACAACTCAACCAAGCAATCTAAAACGACGAAGCGAGAGATCAGTGAAAATACTCAAAGAGTAAACCCACAACTGACTACTCTCAAAACCAGTCGAGCTCAAGATAAATACCTCTGTAGGCAAATATCGAGAGACACAGGCACTAAACACCCAAAGGAGCACAGGAGCTCAAGATAAATACCTCTGTAGGCAAATATCAAGAGACACAGGAACAGGACGGAGAGTCCAATACCTCTGTAGGCAAAAGACAATCCAGATGAAGAAATTACCTCTGTAGGCAATATCTTCCAGCTGTCAGTGGAGGTAGAGAGCACAGACTAGAACACCCACCGGCTAGTACAACTCACCACCTAGTCTCTTTCAGCAGTTCCACCACTTCCCGACGGCAACACCAGAGGTGTGGCCAGCCAGTACTAAGTAGCAACCACCAGCGAGACTTGAACCGAGACAGCTTGAGCCAAAGGCTACGGAACGGAAACCACGTTCGTTGCAGAAAAGCACACTGACTGCTTTCTGTCCATTGTTGCATCAGGTACTACAATTGACAAACTCCGCGCCAGTACTCTCCCCTGAAACAAGCTACATGTGTGCTTTCCGATAGGGTTTGTTCAACTCCTATCCAGTAGTCTGTCCACTAAACAAGTTCCGCTCAACCTCCAGCAACAATTTGCCCCCACCACCAGCCATACTGCTTCCTCAGAACACATCTTAGAGCTTGCGACAGGTGTAATCACAGCGGATCTTGATCAGCTTGAACCTTTGGACGGCTTTGACACTCTTTTTGTTGAAGGGTTCCTACATGTGCACATGGCTGCCAAAATTTTGCCTGCACATGATTCTGTCCGCTTCTCTATTCGGGTCAGAGTTCCCCCTAAAGCAAAGCCCAAAGATGGCAAGATCAGACCGGAGCACTGCTTAACCCCTGCTCCCTTTCACCTGGTGGCTGATCCTGAAACTCTCCACCAGCGACAACGCACATTGGGCCCCTTAGATGAACGACTCTTGGACAGCATTCCGCATTATCTCTCGCACTCTAAAATCGCCCCTACCACTTCCCGTTTCTTCGGCCCCATCTTTGCGTCAGATTTCAAAGCGTTCGATGTCCCACACGAACAACTCCAAGAGTGGGTCCAAGGAACCCAAAAGTGCCCGTATGATGGTGGAGTCGGGGCTGCCCAAGATCCCTTGTGCCCAAGGAAACGCGCCAAGACTTTGTTAATGAGTTCTTACAGCTTAAAAGCCAGCTGTTTCCAAGTGTGCAATTCCCGGAAGATCAAGAGATGTATAAAACTGACAATCTAGTCACACCACACAACCTCCGGCGAATAGAGGCAAGAGAGCGGCGTGTATAACTCTTCTTCTCTCCCCAATCTCCTGCCTTCACCTCCTCCCTCTTCTTTTCCCCTTCTTTCCCGCAGCTGTTTCACTGTAGCCGTACACCTCAGCCCTGCGGGCTCGGCCGCGCATGGAACTTGCCCGTGCTCCTGTCTGCAAAGCCTCGTGGGCCCTTGGGATCTGGCAAAGCCATTGAAAGGATGGAAGCAAGAGCTTCGGTTCTATGTACCTCCGGGGAGAGACGAAGAGCTTTTCAGCTTCTTCCTTTCTGGCTTTTCCTAGCCCCTTGTGGCAGCAGTGTTTCAATTTGGTTTCATTATGTGAGATCAAGTGCCCTGCCGTGACGCAACATTTCACCTGCTTCGGTGACTTGTTGCTACCGTCCTTCCTCGTTGCCAATCACTGGGTGGGTAAACTGCAATCGTCATCGGCCAGCAAGGTATCTCTCCATCGGTGGCTTAGATTTTGCTCTCTCACACCTGCTCTTGCAATTTCCGTTGGGAATGTGCGCCCACAGCCCCATGCACCTCCATAACATAACGGTCGGGACTCGCTCTGAGCTCGTACCTCTGGCCATGAGAAATGGTCTGCTGTACGGTGTTATCGTGGTCCTGCAAGTGATCTTTGCTAACCCAGGTGCCATGCAATTTTGGAAAGAAGAGATCGGGACCCACCATCCTCAAGGATACATTGAAATTGATTGATGCCCGGAAACCACAGACATGAATCACAATCTGGAGCCAACAGCAAAGGAAATGATTCTGATGAATTTCACCGCCCCAAATGCCTCCAAAGACTCAGAGCAACTCTGAAGCTGCGGTGGTCATGCACCACGGGTTGAGATACCTCGACAAGGCGCTGAACCAACCAGGTTCAACACCCTGGCCTCACCAGTGGGTAGTAACTCCGGTGAACCTGACAGTCTGGCCTTGGAGTGAACATGGGTGGTTTGCCCCTTGACGGTGTCTCCCCATGATCTTTGGGCACTGATAGCCCACACTCTGGCGCTAGCGGCTCTGGAGGATGGCACCCCCAGATCACATATGGCTCCCTGAGCCAGCCAATTCAAAAGGGTGCTTCATGGTTTCTCATTTCGCTTCGGCATTCTTTTGTTGCGGCGAGTGTTCAATTTTCTCTGCATATGACTCGTTGCGCGATCTCTGAACAGACGTATCACATGGTTGATCAGGAACAGACGCGATTAACCGCAAAATTGACAACAGCATCTCAATTTTCCGCCGAACATTAGCTAGCTTTGCTAGCTCTTGCAGAACCTTCGGCAACGCTTCTTGCTTCACGTGATGGGATATGCAGAGAACTTGTGAGGCGGAAAATTCATTGCATGCACATGATTTTCGCAGTTTACTGCCGGCTTCGTTTGCTTCTATGCTTCAATGCTTCGAAGTTCTCGTTTCACTTTGTTTCACTTTGTTTCACCTGGTTTCACTGCTTCTTATCGACCTTAGCTTAGTGCTACCAAGGCGATTCAGGCGAGCAAAAAAACAGGATAAACCTGTTCTGAGGCTTTTTTTAAATTTGGTTGGAAGCAATTCTATTCTGCGACAGTTTCAAGGAGCTACCAAAAATTACCAGCAATAACGTCATGGCTATCAACTTGTGGTGGACCAAGAGGAGGAGCTCACTTTTTTTGCAATCAGACACAGTGTGTGCAACGCTTTTTGCCTTTAAGATCCCAGATTGTTGGCGTGGGCTGTCAGCATTCAACGTGATCCGTCACTTCAAGGATGATAGAACTGGTGAAGAAATCCCTCATGCACTTTCTTGCCAAGTACTGCCTATGGGATGGCCATCTTCCTTTTTTTTGCTCGCCTGCATCGCCTTGGTAGCACAAGCCAAGGTCGATAAGAAGCAGTGAAATAAGGTGAAACAAGTGAAACAAGGTGAAACGAAAACTTCGAAGCGTTGAAGCATAGAAGCGTACGAAGCCGGCAGTAAAAACTGCCGCCTCACGAGTTCTCTGCATGTCCAGTCACATGAAGCAAGAAGCGTTCCAGTAGGTTCTGCAATGGCTAGCAAGGCTAGCTATGCATGGCTTCTCACTGCGTGCGTCGACCAATTCGGCGGAAAATTGAGTTGCTGTTTGTCAGAATTGCGGTTAATCGCTACTGTTGCTGATTAACCAAAGATACTTCTGTCCACAAATTGCGCAACGAGTCTTATGCAGAGAAAATTGCTATGGGATGGCTATCTTCCGTGGGAATAATGCAGGAGATCAGTAAAACATTCTCAAGAGATATCACGGACTCGACCAGTGCCACACTGGATGGTGAATATACTAGATGAAAGTCGAAAAACTTCACGTGTTTGGTGGCGCGTTTATCTTGACAATTTCGCAGCTGGACAAGTGCTCAAAGATATTGATGAAGCCAGGGTAGGAGCTGAACTCCATGCTCTAGCCGAGCTTGCTTGGAAGCAAGCTGGCGTTTTGAGCTCGGATAAGAAACGTCGCGCTCTGGAAACCCAGGTTGAAGAACTAGGAGCTTTTGTTGATGGTCAAAGTGGGTATCTAGGTGGTTCTCCGGAAAAATTTATAAAATTGATTCAAGCAACATTATGGGTACTTACTCAACCTTTGCTCTCCAAGAAGTTGGTACAGGTGGTTGCGGGCCGATGGATCCATGTGATGCAGCTTCGTCAAGCTACTATGCCATTATTGGAGAAGACTTGGGCGTTTGCTTCGCATAAGAGATTGGATCAGGGAATTCAGACGCAAGTGCGCCGTGAACTGTTTTCCTGTTTGTGTTCCATTCAGCTCATGCGCGCGGACATAAAGGCCAAAGTGAATGACGTCATTACTGCCTCAGACGCGTCTTCTACAGAGTGTCGGTCAGGATAAACCTGTTTTGAGGCTTATTATAAATTTGGTTGGAAGCAATTCTATTCTGCAACAGTTTGAAAGAGCTACCAAAAATTTACCAGCAATAACGCCATGGCTATCAACTGTGGTGGACCAAGACGAGGAGGTCACTTTTTGGCAATCAGATATGTGCAACGCTTTTTACCTTTTTAAGATCCCAGATTGTTGGCGTGGGCTGTTAGCATTCAACGTGATCCGTCACTTCAAAGATGATATAACTGGTGAAGAAATCCCTCATGCACTTTCTTGCCAAGTACTACCTATGGGATGGCTATCTTCGGTGGGAATAATGCAGGAGATCAGTGAGAACATTCTCAAGAGATATCATGTTGATCCTGATTCACAACTGCTACGGACTCGACCAGTGCCACACTGGATGGTGAATATACTAGATGAAAGTCGAAAAACTTCACGTGTTTGGTGGCGCATTTATCTTGACAATTTCGCAGCTGGACAAGTGTTCAAAGATAGCCAGGGTAGGAGCTGAACTCCATGCTCTAGCCGAGCTTGCTTGGAAGCAAGCTGGCGTTTTGAGCTCGGATAAGAAACGTCGTGCTCTGGAAACCCAGGTTGAAGAACTAGGAGCTTTTGTTGATGGTCCAAGTGGGTATCTAGGTGGTTCTCCGGAAAGGTTTGTAAAATTGATTCAAGCAACATTATGGGTACTTACTCAACCTTTGCTCTCCAAGAAGTTGGTACAGGTGGTTGCGGGCCGATGGATCCATGTGATGCAGCTTCGTCGAGCTACTATGCCATTATTGGAGAAGACTTGGGCGTTTGCTTCGCATAAGAGATTGGATCAAGGAATTCAGACGCAAGTACGCCGTGAACTGTTTTCCTGTTTGTGTTCCATTCCGCTCATGCGCACGGACATAAAGGCCAAAGTGAATGACGTCATTACTGCCTCAGACGCGTCTTCTACAGAGTGTCGGTCAGGATAAACCTGTTTTGAGGCTTATTATAAATTTGGTTGGAAGCAATTCTATTCTGCAGCAGTTTCAAGGAGCTACCAAAAATTACCAGCAATAACGTCATGGCTATCAACTGTGGTGGACCAAGACGAGGAGGTCACTTTTTGGCAATCAGATATGTGCAACGCTTTTTACCTTTTTAAGATCCCAGATTGTTGGCGTGGGCTGTTAGCATTCAACGTGATCCGTCACTTCAAGGATGATATAACTGGTGAAGAAATCCCTCATGCACTTTCTTGCCAAGTACTACCTATGGGATGGCTATCTTCGGTGGGAATAATGCAGGAGATCAGTGAGAACATTCTCAAGAGATATCATGTTGATCCTGATTCACAACTGCTACGGACTCGACCAGTGCCACACTGGATGGTGAATATACTAGATGAAAGTCGAAAAACTTCACGTGTTTGGTGGCGCATTTATCTTGACAATTTCGCAGCTGGACAAGTGTTCAAATATATTGGTGAAGCCAGGGTAGGAGCTGAACTCCATGCTCTAGCCGAGCTTGCTTGGAAGCAAGCTGGCGTTTTGAGCTCGGATAAGAAACGTCGTGCTCTGGAAACCCAGGTTGAAGAACTAGGAGCTTTTGTTGATGGTCAAAGTGGGTATCTAGGTGGTTCTCCGGAAAGGTTTATGAAATTGATTCAAGCAACATTATGGGTACTTAGTCAACCTTTGCTCTCCAAGAAGTTCGTACAGGTGGTTGCGGGCCGATGGATCCATGTGATGCAGCTTCGTCGAGCTACTATGCCATTATTGGACAAGACTTGGGCGTTTGCTTCGCATAGGAGATTGGGTCAAGGAATTCAGACGCAAGTACGCCGTGAACTGTTTTCCTGTTTGTGTTCCATTCCGCTCATTCCGCTCATGCGCACGGACATAAAGGCCAAAGTGAATGACGTCATTACTGCCTCAGACGCGTCTTCTACAGGTGGAGCCATTGGAATTTCAAGATCTCTGACTGAATGCGGGTCAGAATTTGCAACTATAGCCTCGGCATCCTCTTTTTCTTAAGACTCCATTCCGGTTCTGGTGATAAGCTTGTTTGGAGGTATTGGGGGAGCATTCCGCGTCTATGATATCTTGGGTCTGCGGCCTATGGGATTGATCCACTATGACACGCACAAACCTGCCAACAGGGTTGTCTCTAGAAGATGGCCTCAAGCAGAAATGTATACAGATGTGCGTTCCTTGCAAAGTGAGGATGTGAAAAACTGGCTTTCACGTTACCCTAATATCCAAGAAGTACATGTATGGGCCGGGTTCCCATGTATTGACCTTTCTTCACCAAACGCTATGGGACAAGGCTTAGCGGGACCAGCCTCTGGCCTTTTCTTTGAGGTGTTGAGGATCAAGAAGCTACTGAGGCGTTTGCTTGGAAGACATATTCTGGTCAAAGAGGTAACGGAGAACGTCGCTTCAATGAAAGCTGAAGAACAGAGAACCATAGATGACTTTCTAGAACTAAAGCCATACCACCTGGACCCTGCTGGAGCTGTGCCTATGCATCGACTTCGCCTGTGTTGGTGCAGTGAGCGGCTAGAAGATTCATTTCCTGATTTGGAGTTTCAAGAAGAAGACAGATGGATTCGAGTCAAAGCAGTAGCCCCTTATCCCCCTCTCCAAGCATGGGTGGAGCCATCCTTTCGGTGGTATGGGGGTGAGGAAGGCTGGCTATTGCCCACGGCTATGAAAGCAATCCCTCGGGCACGTCCACCAGTGCGCCCAGCAGGTATTGAACGATGCTCAAAAGAAGCGCTCGATCGCTATCAAGTTGATAGCTTTCGCTATCCCCCCTATCAATACCAAAATCAGTTTATATTTTATTCTGAATCAGGCACTTGGCGCACAGTGGGCACTGAAGAAAAAGAATTGCTTATGGGCTACGGATGGAAACACACCTGTCTTTGTATGAATGCAGGAGATATCAATAAGAGCCTTCAAAGGTATGACGACGAACGGCATTGTCTTCTTGGCGATTCATTCAGCATTTATTCTTTCATAATTCCTGCTATGGCTTTATGCAAAAGGTACTTGCCACTGGTCACTTACCACCATATAGCTTTGCGTATGGGTATGGCCCCTGGTTTTCGTACACCTATCCGCCTCACATGCATGTTACAACGAAGGCTAGTTTATGGTGATCTACCCGGAGAATCTAAAGCTGATCCCATGCTACTCAACAAGATTTTGCTAGCGCGTACCAATCACACTGGTTCAGACGTACGTATCGCTTCAGGGGAGATTCTCAACCCGAAAGCTCACCCCAGGCAATCTGTAGAAGCCGCTTGGTGGAACTGGTCACTTATTTTCAATGTGCGATGGAAGTCTCGGGAGCACATCAACTTGTTGGAACTTCGCAGCATTTTTCTGACAGTGCAGCACTTGATTTCACATCATCACAATTTCAATCTACGTATTTTTCATCTTACGGATAGCTGATAGCTATGTATCTCTTTCAGTGGCATCAAAGGGAAGAACAAGTAGTCGTGCTTTGAATAGGATTTTGCGACAGCTTAACGCTCACCTGCTAGCTTTCAACCTTTTCCTCGTTCTTGCACATGTAGAGAGCTCAGAGAATCCCACCGATGGTGCGTCGCGTTCAATGGCGCTTCACAGGAAAGAGGACTGCAGCTGAACGGAGAAAGCAACGTGCTGGCAGTCTGCTCCGCGATGCGGGAGTTACACCCAAAACACAGCAGAGGTATTATTTAGGACTAAGAAAACGTTTGAAGAAGCTCAAGGTAGTACATAGCACGTTGGATTTGGACGAACAGATTTGTGACTGGATCCAGTATGCCTGGGACAGAGGTTACAGCTTACACATAATATCTGACGCTCTTTGCGGGTTACACCATTACGAGCCTTGGACCAAGCGTATGATCCCCATGGCTTGGAAGCTGTTTTCTGTGTGGCGTAAACTGGAATCTCCCGACAGAGCACCGCCGCTTACAACAGAGATCGTCTACGCATGGCCATTTGCACTTTGGCGCCCTTTTGGGCCTTGGCTTCTTCGCCCTCCTGCAAACAGGATAACTTTTAAATCTTACAGCTCAAGATATTTTACTTGGCGATGGGATGGCCATTGTTTCCTTGCATGATACAAAAGGTGGCCATCGCGACAACGTATCGGAAATGGTACAGTTTTCTGATCCCTTGACTCTGGAATTACTCCGTGAAGTCATTCAACGGGACAAGGCTGCGGGACTGTCCCTGACGCCTCTGTGGCGTCATTCTGCACAAAAGTTTCGTATCTTTTTCAAAAAGTATTGCATTCGATTTTAACTGGAAAAATCACAATTTTCGCCCATACAGCATGAGAAGGGGTGGAGCAACATGGTTGTTCCAAACCACAGGCAGCATGGAAATGGCACTGCTGAAAGGACGTTGGTCCAGCAATCGTGTCGCGAGGTTGTATATCAGTGACGCGCTTTCATATATTCCAGGACTGACATTTTTGAAGGCACGAGGAATGTTGACTTTGTGGGACCCTTTTACGCCTTGACAGGCAAGAAGGGGGGTCGTGGAAGGAAAGCTGAATTTTTCCGTTTGCACGGAACATGCTCAGAAAGAAGCCTCTACCATGAGGCAATTTCAGTGAAGAGTGCAGGCTTGCAAGGCCTGAGTCCTTACCATAGGACTTTGTGTTAATGAGCCGGCAATGAGTTGGATAATCCCTCATTGCTGACAAAAGTTTGCGTCAGTCACCCATAAAAAGGCGCCGCACGAAACCCTGTCATTCTGTAGAAAGTTGGGTTGAGTGCAAAGCCATATGGGTGGTGTTCGGTTCAAGTGGCTTCTTAGCCCACTGCCTCCCTCCCAATTTGAGTGCAATCAGAAGGAAAGCTGAATTTTTCCGTTTGCACGGAACAGGCTCAGAAAGAAGCCTCTACCATGAGGCAATTTCAGTGAAGAGTGCAGGCTTGCAAGGCCTGAGTCCTTACCATAGGACTTTGTGTTAATGAGCCGGCAATGAGTTGGATAATCCCTCATTGCTGACAAAAGCTTGCGTCAGTCACCCATAAAAAGGCGCCGCACGAAACCCAATATTTTGATGCCTCTACGTCAGTTGAGCAAGTGTATCATAAATACGCACTCTGCTTCACGCGAGCATATCAAAATAATGCAGCTCTTGCTTACAATGTCCAAGACATTTTTGTCCGTGATGCTTTCTTTGCGAACTCTGCAGCACTTCAACAACGTTATGCTGACCTCGGCTGGGGTGCCGGAGATGACCGCAATCGTGCACATGCCCACAATGAATGGCTAAACCGCATTCGGTCGCTCGCTGGCAACCCGCTCAGAGATGCTGCAGTGCGCATAGGCTCTTTAGCCAACGCCCCATTGTTTGAACCGCATCATTGTCCATGGAAACATTGGCCACGCACAGAACCTAAACGTAAGCGAGATGACAGAGCGTCAGGGGCCTCTAGTGCCTCGTCGTCTCATCCAAAAGCACATGCCCGCCAATCTGGCTCCCGCGCCGGCTGGG
>VSDK01016524.1:116444-140555 GCA_009767595.1 Symbiodinium kawagutii | reverse complement strand
AGCCAGGGTAGGAGCTGAACTCCATGCTCTAGCCGAGCTTGCTTGGAAGCAAGCTGGCGTTTTGAGCTCGGATAAGAAACGTCGCGCTCTGGAAACCCAGGTTGAAGAACTAGGAGCTTTTGTTGATGGTCAAAGTGGGTATCTAGGTGGTTCTCCGGAAAAATTTATAAAATTGATTCAAGCAACATTATGGGTACTTACTCAACCTTTGCTCTCCAAGAAGTTGGTACAGGTGGTTGCGGGCCGATGGATCCATGTGATGCAGCTTCGTCAAGCTACTATGCCATTATTGGAGAAGACTTGGGCGTTTGCTTCGCATAAGAGATTGGATCAGGGAATTCAGACGCAAGTGCGCCGTGAACTGTTTTCCTGTTTGTGTTCCATTCAGCTCATGCGCGCGGACATAAAGGCCAAAGTGAATGACGTCATTACTGCCTCAGACGCGTCTTCTACAGAGTGTCGGTCAGGATAAACCTGTTTTGAGGCTTATTATAAATTTGGTTGGAAGCAATTCTATTCTGCAGCAGTTTCAAGGAGCTACCAAAAATTACCAGCAATAACGTCATGGCTATCAACTGTGGTGGACCAAGACGAGGAGGTCACTTTTTGGCAATCAGATATGTGCAACGCTTTTTACCTTTTTAAGATCCCAGATTGTTGGCGTGGGCTGTTAGCATTCAACGTGATCCGTCACTTCAAGGATGATATAACTGGTGAAGAAATCCCTCATGCACTTTCTTGCCAAGTACTACCTATGGGATGGCTATCTTCGGTGGGAATAATGCAGGAGATCAGTGAGAACATTCTCAAGAGATATCATGTTGATCCTGATTCACAACTGCTACGGACTCGACCAGTGCCACACTGGATGGTGAATATACTAGATGAAAGTCGAAAAACTTCACGTGTTTGGTGGCGCATTTATCTTGACAATTTCGCAGCTGGACAAGTGTTCAAATATATTGGTGAAGCCAGGGTAGGAGCTGAACTCCATGCTCTAGCCGAGCTTGCTTGGAAGCAAGCTGGCGTTTTGAGCTCGGATAAGAAACGTCGTGCTCTGGAAACCCAGGTTGAAGAACTAGGAGCTTTTGTTGATGGTCAAAGTGGGTATCTAGGTGGTTCTCCGGAAAGGTTTATGAAATTGATTCAAGCAACATTATGGGTACTTAGTCAACCTTTGCTCTCCAAGAAGTTCGTACAGGTGGTTGCGGGCCGATGGATCCATGTGATGCAGCTTCGTCGAGCTACTATGCCATTATTGGACAAGACTTGGGCGTTTGCTTCGCATAGGAGATTGGGTCAAGGAATTCAGACGCAAGTACGCCGTGAACTGTTTTCCTGTTTGTGTTCCATTCCGCTCATTCCGCTCATGCGCACGGACATAAAGGCCAAAGTGAATGACGTCATTACTGCCTCAGACGCGTCTTCTACAGGTGGAGCCATTGGAATTTCAAGATCTCTGACTGAATGCGGGTCAGAATTTGCAACTATAGCCTCGGCATCCTCTTTTTCTTAAGACTCCATTCCGGTTCTGGTGATAAGCTTGTTTGGAGGTATTGGGGGAGCATTCCGCGTCTATGATATCTTGGGTCTGCGGCCTATGGGATTGATCCACTATGACACGCACAAACCTGCCAACAGGGTTGTCTCTAGAAGATGGCCTCAAGCAGAAATGTATACAGATGTGCGTTCCTTGCAAAGTGAGGATGTGAAAAACTGGCTTTCACGTTACCCTAATATCCAAGAAGTACATGTATGGGCCGGGTTCCCATGTATTGACCTTTCTTCACCAAACGCTATGGGACAAGGCTTAGCGGGACCAGCCTCTGGCCTTTTCTTTGAGGTGTTGAGGATCAAGAAGCTACTGAGGCGTTTGCTTGGAAGACATATTCTGGTCAAAGAGGTAACGGAGAACGTCGCTTCAATGAAAGCTGAAGAACAGAGAACCATAGATGACTTTCTAGAACTAAAGCCATACCACCTGGACCCTGCTGGAGCTGTGCCTATGCATCGACTTCGCCTGTGTTGGTGCAGTGAGCGGCTAGAAGATTCATTTCCTGATTTGGAGTTTCAAGAAGAAGACAGATGGATTCGAGTCAAAGCAGTAGCCCCTTATCCCCCTCTCCAAGCATGGGTGGAGCCATCCTTTCGGTGGTATGGGGGTGAGGAAGGCTGGCTATTGCCCACGGCTATGAAAGCAATCCCTCGGGCACGTCCACCAGTGCGCCCAGCAGGTATTGAACGATGCTCAAAAGAAGCGCTCGATCGCTATCAAGTTGATAGCTTTCGCTATCCCCCCTATCAATACCAAAATCAGTTTATATTTTATTCTGAATCAGGCACTTGGCGCACAGTGGGCACTGAAGAAAAAGAATTGCTTATGGGCTACGGATGGAAACACACCTGTCTTTGTATGAATGCAGGAGATATCAATAAGAGCCTTCAAAGGTATGACGACGAACGGCATTGTCTTCTTGGCGATTCATTCAGCATTTATTCTTTCATAATTCCTGCTATGGCTTTATGCAAAAGGTACTTGCCACTGGTCACTTACCACCATATAGCTTTGCGTATGGGTATGGCCCCTGGTTTTCGTACACCTATCCGCCTCACATGCATGTTACAACGAAGGCTAGTTTATGGTGATCTACCCGGAGAATCTAAAGCTGATCCCATGCTACTCAACAAGATTTTGCTAGCGCGTACCAATCACACTGGTTCAGACGTACGTATCGCTTCAGGGGAGATTCTCAACCCGAAAGCTCACCCCAGGCAATCTGTAGAAGCCGCTTGGTGGAACTGGTCACTTATTTTCAATGTGCGATGGAAGTCTCGGGAGCACATCAACTTGTTGGAACTTCGCAGCATTTTTCTGACAGTGCAGCACTTGATTTCACATCATCACAATTTCAATCTACGTATTTTTCATCTTACGGATAGCTGATAGCTATGTATCTCTTTCAGTGGCATCAAAGGGAAGAACAAGTAGTCGTGCTTTGAATAGGATTTTGCGACAGCTTAACGCTCACCTGCTAGCTTTCAACCTTTTCCTCGTTCTTGCACATGTAGAGAGCTCAGAGAATCCCACCGATGGTGCGTCGCGTTCAATGGCGCTTCACAGGAAAGAGGACTGCAGCTGAACGGAGAAAGCAACGTGCTGGCAGTCTGCTCCGCGATGCGGGAGTTACACCCAAAACACAGCAGAGGTATTATTTAGGACTAAGAAAACGTTTGAAGAAGCTCAAGGTAGTACATAGCACGTTGGATTTGGACGAACAGATTTGTGACTGGATCCAGTATGCCTGGGACAGAGGTTACAGCTTACACATAATATCTGACGCTCTTTGCGGGTTACACCATTACGAGCCTTGGACCAAGCGTATGATCCCCATGGCTTGGAAGCTGTTTTCTGTGTGGCGTAAACTGGAATCTCCCGACAGAGCACCGCCGCTTACAACAGAGATCGTCTACGCATGGCCATTTGCACTTTGGCGCCCTTTTGGGCCTTGGCTTCTTCGCCCTCCTGCAAACAGGATAACTTTTAAATCTTACAGCTCAAGATATTTTACTTGGCGATGGGATGGCCATTGTTTCCTTGCATGATACAAAAGGTGGCCATCGCGACAACGTATCGGAAATGGTACAGTTTTCTGATCCCTTGACTCTGGAATTACTCCGTGAAGTCATTCAACGGGACAAGGCTGCGGGACTGTCCCTGACGCCTCTGTGGCGTCATTCTGCACAAAAGTTTCGTATCTTTTTCAAAAAGTATTGCATTCGATTTTAACTGGAAAAATCACAATTTTCGCCCATACAGCATGAGAAGGGGTGGAGCAACATGGTTGTTCCAAACCACAGGCAGCATGGAAATGGCACTGCTGAAAGGACGTTGGTCCAGCAATCGTGTCGCGAGGTTGTATATCAGTGACGCGCTTTCATATATTCCAGGACTGACATTTTTGAAGGCACGAGGAATGTTGACTTTGTGGGACCCTTTTACGCCTTGACAGGCAAGAAGGGGGGTCGTGGAAGGAAAGCTGAATTTTTCCGTTTGCGCGGAACATGCTCAGAAAGAAGCCTCTACCATGAGGCAATTTCAGTGAAGAGTACAGGCTTGCAAGGCCTGAGTCCTTACCATAGGACTTTGTGTTAATGAGCCGGCAATGAGTTGGATAATCCCTCATTGCTGACAAAAGCTTGCGTCAGTCACCCATAAAAAGGCGCCGCACGAAACCCAATATTTTGATGCCTCTACGTCAGTTGAGCAAGTGTATCATAAATACGCACTCTGCTTCACGCGAGCATATCAAAATAATGCAGCTCTTGCTTACAATGTCCAAGACATTTTTGTCCGTGATGCTTTCTTTGCGAACTCTGCAGCACTTCAACAACGTTATGCTGACCTCGGCTGGGGTGCCGGAGATGACCGCAATCGTGCACATGCCCACAATGAATGGCTAAACCGCATTCGGTCGCTCGCTGGCAACCCGCTCAGAGATGCTGCAGTGCGCATAGGCTCTTTAGCCAACGCCCCATTGTTTGAACCGCATCATTGTCCATGGAAACATTGGCCACGCACAGAACCTAAACGTAAGCGAGATGACAGAGCGTCAGGGGCCTCTAGTGCCTCGTCGTCTCATCCAAAAGCACATGCCCGCCAATCTGGCTCGCGTGCCGGTTGGCAATAAAGCAGTGTATCGCCGCGGCTGTTTACTTAGCCCCACAAGGGCTTAGGGGACGGGGTAGGCCCTGACCTGACTCGCTGGAGTCTGGTCTTCCGGCGCGGGGGCGAGCCATGGCGACTTCTGAGCTTTTCTAAGCGACGATGACACTACGGGCTTCCACTTAGCCCAGTTACAGCTTGCAACGAGCTTTGGAGGACAGTTCACCAGAAGAAGACAAAGCCGATGACAACGGCCTCTCCAGTGACTTTCCCCATACAAGGATTGCCAGCTGTCGAATCAGCTTCACACAATGGTCAAAGGTTGCGAGTACCGAGCTGCACAATGCTAGCTGCTTCCTATCCCGCTAGCCTCTTCAAGGCGTCCGGCCTTTCCCAACTGCGAATGTACCAGTGCTGACACAAGGGTGTACTCAGGCGGCACACTCAGCGAAGCTTGCGCCGAGTGCTGGGAGCCACATTGCCAGGAGAGAGTTTCAGCAAGTGCCTGCTTTTGACATCTCTGCCTCTTGCTCATTCCTCATTTCGATGACTGGGAATGTGTCCCTGTCAAACCGTCCGCCCTGGTGATTCCCTGCAAAAGTAGTGCGTTTGCATGTAGATATTCAAGTTCACGGCTTCACTTATGGCGTAAAACACCTGGACCGAGTTGACAGCCACAGGGGCATGGTCGCCGCTCTATGTACCGAAAATGCCATACAAGGCGGGTCTCTCGCTGTGCCCATGCGGCGAGCTGAAGGCGCTGCTTTGCTGCATTGGTATCGGGGTCCTCCAGGACCTAGCTGAGGAACCATGTGCCCTTCCAGTGGGAGCAAAAATACTAGGTAAACATCGAGCTGATGGAGATCGGGTGAGCCCGAAGATATGCACCTTCACCCGTGTTGTGCTGGTGCTTCCTGACCTGGGTCAGGCAATACTTTTGCACGGGGGCCCTCTGGGGAGGGCCCCCTCGCCTTCTGGCTTTCAATTCGTGGGGGGGGCTTCGTCCTCCTTCTCTTCAAATGCTTTTGATTCGCCTCACAGGGTTCTTTACATTGTTGGCACATGACAGCAACAGGCTTTTCTTCTAGCGCTGCTTGATTAACACTTCGCTTGCAACTGCTTTCACTGCATTGGCACAATTGACAAAAATTGCCATTACGAGGACTTCATCTACGATCAATTTCGAGAGGGTCAGAGGCATGCGGTTTGCTCTGCTGTGTGAAGATGAGGATGATGACATGATAGGCAACATGTGAGCCGAATGAGAGCGGACGTTTCACCTAGTTAATGATCTTTGCGCCATTGATTGGATGAACTTGTTCTGGTTGCTTGGCTTTTGGGGGTGGTTTGGTTTGGTTTTTGTTTGCTTGTTTCTTGTTTTCTGGTTGGCTGGTTTCCCTTGGTCATCTGGTCTTTGGCACGCTTCTTTTCACTTCGCAAGATGTACATGTGACCGAGGCGCCGCGCCACAACGGCGCAACCACAAGTAAAAAACGATTTTTGCGTTGCGGTTTAGGACGACTTACGGCCCATCAACCTGTCGCAAAAATTTGCCGCCAAGAGTTCACAATCATCCGTGTCTTGTTGCTTGCCGTTCATCCAGCACCATGTATCACGCTTGAAGCAACATGTGTTTGCGTACTGTATCATAGATAGTTGTAGGAAACTCATCTAGTATAGCTGTATAGGACTTAGGGAGCCTAGGAAGCCGGTAGAGGCAGTAGATGTTACTATTGGTAGTTGTGACTTGTCTTGAGTGTAGTTTCTTTTGAATCGTGAAGCTTGAGAATTTTTTTGATTTTTCAACTTGACTTGACTTTGCTTTGAGAAGAAGTAGATCTCTAAGAAAGAGTTTGGAAGACTGAAGTCGTTTGAAGATCTTCTTAAGGAAGATTGAATTTGAGACGTTGCTGAACCGATACCGTTTGGCTCAAGAACCCGAGTGAAAAAGAGCTGCTGCGCCGCTCTGCGGTTTTCATATGGTAGCGGAGCCCCTGAGATCCTAAGAGGTGAGGGGCAAACGCTTAAGAGAGATTTGTGTGACTCTAAGAGAAAGAAAGACGTCAGAGAAAGATCTGGACAGCTTGAAGAAAAAGAGAAGCCATGGCTACTGATGGAAGTGGGCCTGGCAATGGAAGTGCGCCAGGAATTGTTCCTGGAGATGGTACTGGAGCGGTTCCCATGTCACCACAGAGAGATGATGACAGTGGAGTGGCAGGAAATGTTTCATGGGCAACTGGAGGACCAGTGCCGAGTGGAACTGTGCCGGCTATGCCTGCAGTTAATGTAGGAGCTACAGCTGTGGTGCCACCTGGAATCCCAGCAAAATGTCTTCAGAGAAACGATCCCTGGGAAATCTTTCGCAATCCAGCTTGAGTTCCGTCACATTCTTCCCTATGACACCTACGGCTTGTGCTGGCATACCTCCAGGAAGTAGTGGCTTTGTGACTCCACCAGGTACTGGTGTGGAAGTAGTCCCAACGTAGGAGGAATACCTTCACGCAACCCTTCAGCAAATTCTTCAGCGATTCCTTCAGCCACTGGTGGTTTCACTTATGGTATGCCACCGGGATTTTTGGATTCCAGTGGAGTTCGTCAAAAGGATTTAGCCAACCAAAGAAGAGAAACATTTAATTTTTGAAAAGAACGAAAAGAAGGCACGATCCGGCGATATCTTAAATTGTCGAGATGATATGATGACATTACGAAATGATGAAATGATGAAATGGTGCGATGCAAAAAGAAAAAATGTAATTAGATGCGCAAACTGAAAAAATTTGAATACAATTATCAAATGATAACCTGGTCTAAATGATGAAATGGTCATGATTTTCAAACGATAAAGTGATAAAATGGTAAAATGATAACATGATGAAGTGATAGGGTTGTTGACATGTAAAATGAAACATGATTGAATGATGTCGTGAAAAAGGGAAACTGATTGAGTGACAACATGATTTCAAGATGAAATGAAAACATGACGAACTCATGCGTTGATGAAATGATAGCATGATAACATGATAACATGATAACATGATAACATGATCACATGATAACATGATGGAAGAAAACATGACAACATGACGACATTTCAACATGATACCGTGAAAAATGACAACATGATAACATGATTCCATGATAACAAGATAACATGAGAACATGACAACATGATAACATGATAACCGTTTGAAATGAAAACATTCTCAAATGATAACATGATAAAATGATAAAATAATGATATGAACAAATGGCCTTTCATTAAGATAATATCAAACATGATATCATGATACTTTCATGGTTTGATGTCTGTATGATTTGATGAGTGGATGATTTTATGTTTGTCAAATGAATGTTCGAAAATCTCATAATATGGTGATATGCTGATATTATGACTTGTCAATGTGATGACATGGTCATATTGAAAAATATTTTCATATGATGGTACGATGGTATGATATTCTAATGATTTGATGATGTGATGATGTGATGGTATGATAACGTGATTATTTGGTAAAGTCATCATATGATATGATATGAAATGCGAAGGAAATGAAGTGAACAAATGAAATGATATGATATGATATGATATGATATGGTATGGTATGATATAACGATGATGGTCTTTTGATGGCAGAAAAATGTTGGGAAACAGTCTTGGAAACGCTCAAATGGAAAAACCTTTTCACAGGAACTTTGGAAAAACATGTTGTTTAAGGTGCCATGTTGCGACTAAACGAATGGCGCGCCGGCTTGATAACAAGTGAATAGATGATGTGTTGAGTACACAAATGTGACCCAGTGGGTTTTAGATGAAATAGTTCTTGTGGTCCATTTGCGTGCGTTTAACTGAAAACTGTCCTGAAAAATTCGCAATGTTTTGATATGGTATCATGATAGCCAGCACATGCGTTCGAGAACAGAGGTGATATGACGATGGCCGTGATAAATTGCCATGTTCTCATGCGTGAGGATTTGCTAATGAACTGATCCAACTGCCTATCAGTCTTTTACATGTATTTTTTGTGTGGTTTTTTTGTTTATCCATCCATCTATCCATCCATCCATCCGTCCGTCCGTACGTCCATCCATCCCTCCATCCATCCATCAATCTATCTAATTTGTTTTTATGAATTTTCATCTATCTATCTATCTATCTATCTATCCATCCCATCCCATCCCATCCCATCCCATCCCATCCCATCCCATCCCATCCCATCCCATCCCATCCCATCCCATCCCCCATCCCATCCCATCCCATCCCATCCTATCGCATCCCATCCCATCCATGCATCTATCCATGTGTTTATCCATGAATTTATCTCTTTGACTCCATTCAGTTTCCTTTGAATCATGTACTGTTCGGAAACCTGAACGACAATGTCCGTGATAGTTGGAAGCAATATGTCAACCATACCCGCACATACATGATGTCCATGAAGATACATGATGATTTTAATGCTTTTGGAATATTTTGCTTGTGCCTGCAGACATTGTTGGTCCTTCTCAACTCAAGCAACTGTTTTTTCTAAGTGCATTGAGGTTATGCAACCCATGAACAATTGCACTTGTTTGTGCTGGTACCGTGGGGGGCCGCCGTGTTGTCAGAACATGCTGGCATGCATGTGAAAAGTATGCACGCGTTCTGTTTGGAGATTGAATTTTTAAGCAAGTTAGCAAACTTCGATTTTCAAAACAAATCTGAAGACCATGGGAATGACATACGATGAGTAGGATGTATTTAAGACAGTATCCATCTTCTGAGCAGGATGTATTGAAGACGCTCCCAGGAAATTGTGACGAGAAAGTCCCACCAGACCCAGCAGTGGATTCCCTGGAGTTTTCCGCAATTCAACCACCGAAACCAAACAGTCTACTGATAGGACAGGACACTTGAAACATGTTGTTACCTCTTGTTGGCACAACTCAGTCTCAAACGTTTTTTGTTTGTTAACATTGGACGTCTTGCCAACCAGTTTTTGGTTGACAAACGTCGAGGTTTTTTGGCATTTTGGGTCCAGAATTGTTTCGTACCGTTTTCGCAAATTCTCCAGTCTTCCGGCTCAAGCCAAGAAAGTGAAAGGAACTTTCCGATCCAAGTGCAGCAATCAGATTCAGCCCTGGTCATGAAGCTTTTCCGAGTGTTCGTGGCCATTTGCCTGGCATGGACGGCTTCGGTGTCTCTCCAAGGATGCGGCAAAGAAGATGAAGTGATTACCGTCGGAGACACTGACAACACTACGGACACTGAGAACACTACCTCCACTGACAACACTACCAACAGTACCGATGACAACACATCGTCCTAGTCAGATGCTTCTACAAGAAGTGAGTGCCGGAACCATTTTGCGACCATTTTGCGAAGTCGATGATGGACCCGCAGAAGGGCAAATTCAGAACTGGCCAGTGGCGCAAGGCAACAAAGGATTGAGATCAACAAGTCATCTAGAACCATCGAGCTCATACCCTATAGAGTACTTGTTTCGCATCTTTTAGAGCCTTCAGTATGTTCATATCCAATGTTGAGCAGTTGTTGCCGAAGCCTTGGTCTTCAGCACCTGAAGCGGTGCCTGTTGAGCATATACAAGAGCTGTGGGCGCTAGCAATAAACGTTTGAATCTAAGAAATGATGAAATGTTGCTGCAACAAAAGCTTGTGATATCACAGTACGCCTGTTATCTCGTGCTTAAGAGTATTTCCAGTGAACACCTGAAGCACTTGCTCACGCACATGCACAACGTACAATACTGCCCTCGTGCTGTAGAGGCTGTAGAATACTGAGAGCCATAAAGTTCCGCGCCTTTGAGCTGCCAGGAAAGCTTTGTCTCAGGCCTCAAGCATCAACTCTGCATCAACTCTGAGACTCAGTTTTTGCATGTTCAGCAAGGTCGAAATCTCTTGGAACAATGGCAGTCTTTAAGTGCTAAGCGACAAGTTCTTGCTCTCAGTAGTTCGGCTCAAGCCAAGAAAGGGGAGGGGATTTTCCGATCCAAGTGTTGCAAGCCCTAGCCATGAAGCATTTTTTGAGAGTGCTGGCGGCCATTTTCTTCGCTTCACTCGCTTCTGTGTCTCTCCAGGGATGCGGAGGTTCAGATCCAGGGCTTGAAGCAGGAGATGAAGATACTTCAGACGATGTGAACACAACGATGCCTCCGCCTCCTCCTCCCTCAACAACGCCCGAAAATCGCCCTCCGCCGGATGGTGATGACGATGACGACGATGATCAGCGACCTCCCAAGAACGCATCCATGACCGAAACGACTACGCTGGAGCTAAACCGCCGTTTAAGGTCCATGAACTGAGGGGCAAATTCAATAGCAAACACACCAGAGGCTATCCATTGCAAATAGAAACTCAGTGGGTGATGTAGTTGAAGCAATATACTTATCTATATATTTTCATACACTTTTGTGCTTTTATGCCAGATCTACCTATGTTTAAAACTTGTTGCTTAAGCCTCGGAATCTGAGCATCTGAAGCGGTGCTTTGCATACCATGTACAAGAGGTACATGCCAATGCCCAGGGCAACAGAGGGTCACTAGAAAGGAAACAGTAAAAGGTGGTTGCAGCGGTTGCATTCATTCAAACACCTTCCAGATGACTAAGGCCCATTTTGTCTTTACAGAATGCTTCTTTTTGTCTGGTAGTGTTTGCCTTCAGGGCTGTACACACACGCACAACGTCACAACGTCTTGTCTTATTGCTGTATGATAGCTACAGCACTACGACCGTCGTGAGAAAAGATCCGTGGAGCTCCGAATGGTGCAAGCTGGGGGCCTCAGCTGCTCGCTATTGCTTGATCGCAGCCCATCGAGCGGCTTGCTGATGGCTTGCTGATGGCTTGCTGATGACGGTGTTGAGTCGGTGGTGGCAGTTTCTCAGACTTTCTGCGGTCAGATTTCCTCTGTAACTTGCTTGAGCCAAGACAGCGTTGCTGGGCTTCCAGGTCCGAAATCCTCTCCTCAGAGTGCTGAGCACTGTCTCATCGATCAGCCAAGTGTAGGAAGTTACGGAAGTTACGAATATGAATGGTTTAACAGGAACATCCTTGGATGTGCATCCCCAGCAATTGGTTACGAACCATGATTAAAGGGTTTACAAGCTACCTTACGGGGGGATTTTGCCATGGTTCAACTGCACAACTTTTGGAGTCTGGGTACGCTGTGGAGGGGTTCTGGCCTTCTGTAAATTGGAAATCACAAAGCCATGTAAACCAAGGTGTAAACCAAGGTTCAGACTCCGAGCTACCCAAAGCTTCCAAGTGGCCAGCTGTCACTGGGCTTGGGCCCTGAACCATCTCCATTAATCTTCATTAATCTTCATTAATCTTCATTATCATTTCTATCCACTCGCCCCCGGTGAAATCCACATTGCACTACCGACGCCGGAGCTCCCATGGCGTTTTCGCTGGGCTCGGAGACCATTCTCTTGGCGCAGAGAGAGAAGAACCACGCTGGAGCCAAGTCCCCCATGCTGGATATGCCGCAGCCGGAGTGGGACCTGGTCAACGATAAGACGAAGTAACGGGTAGTGTTTATCTGTTGTCTTAATGATTGGTGTTTTTTCATTGCTTATTGCAATAGTGTTTACGATATCTGTTTATTGTGAATATCTTATGTCAATGACGTCAATAATTCGTGTTTTATTATGCTACTAGTGTTTATGATAATGAGTTATTGTCAGAATCTTATCTAAATGACGTGATTGATTAGCGTTTGATGATGTTAATAGTGTTTAGGAACATGGTCAATGATAGACAGTTGATAAAAAATCAAACATTCGTTGTCAATATCTTAGCCTTCCACGGTTATGATAGTCAGCAAGCGATAATCATCATTGACAAAGGTTCGGAACCAACATTTGTTGCCAACCAGTATCAATCAGCCTTGTTGAAAAAAACACGATCAAAACCAACCAATAGTATTGATCTTTATCCAACCATTTTTACCACTACTGACCAGCGACTGCCAAACACGATTGGTAGCTATTATTGACCAACAGTGACTGAGAACGTCTACTAACCAATCGGCATGATTCGTCGTAAATCAACTATCAACCCACTGCTGGTTGGTAAAATATTTGAGTTTTGGGATCCTGTTCTGCACACTGATCAGATGTTATCCAATGCACTCATTGGCAAGACATTCTTGTGTGACCACCTGCAAATTCGGTCTCCTGGTCACAAGGCCAGGAAAGAACGCAAATGGTCTCAAGCATGAAGCATCAAGGATTTCTTGGTTCATCATTCGCATGTTGAACTGCACACACCTGCACATTTGGAATCTTGGACTTATCTAACCAGAGTAAGCCATTCTTTCGGAAGTTAGGTGCTGCAGTCTTCCGGCTCAAGCCAGGAAAGTGAAAGGAACTTTCCGATCCAAGTGCAGCAATCAGATTCAGCCCTGGTCATGAAGCTTTTCCGAGTGTTCGTGGCCATTTGCCTGGCATGGACGGCTTCGGTGTCTCTCCAAGGATGCGGCAAAGAAGATGAAGTGATTACCGTCGGAGACACTGACAACACTACGGACACTGAGAACACTACCTCCACTGACAACACTACCAACAGTACCGATGACAACACATCGTCCTAGTCAGATGCTTCTACAAGAAGTGAGTGCCGGAACCATTTTGCGAAGTCGATGATGGACCCGCAGAAGGGCAAATTCAGAACTGGCCAGTGGCGCAAGGCAACAAAGGATTGAGATCAACGAGTCATCTAGAACCATCGAGCTCATATCCTATAGAGTACTTGTTTCGCATATTTTAGAGCCCTCATTATGTTCATATCCAATGTTGAGCAGTTGCCTAAGCCTTTGCACTTGGCACCTGAAGCAGTGTGGAGCACAGACATCATGAAGGAAACAAAGAAGTGTTTCAGTTGTTCGATAGGGCACCTCCATTATTTTAGAGTAGCCAGCACTTCACGATGGAAAGCATACATGACAGAATGGAATGGCTGTATATTGCAAAATGTTTGAATTGTGCACCGTTAGATATGCGCTTGAGCACGTGCAGCGAAGTACGACACGCACCACGTTTCGCGGCACGAGACGTACGTTGCAGCGGCAGAAAAGTTCCAGCTGCGGCACCGGGTGGATCGATGCCAAGGCCCCAACGGAACCACGGTTGGGCACCGGTGGCTCTGCCGTGGCTCTGCCGTCCAGGTACCAGGGCGAAGTTTCCATCAAGAGCGGTCAACGGGAAGGCGCGGGCGAAGTGGGGTGTGATCTTCGCTGCATGTAGAACTCCTGGAGTCACATGTTGGAGCTAAGCCATTGCCTTGCGGCTATCCATAGATGATATCAAGGCATCAAGGCATCTACCAAAATCACATCGTAACTGTAACTTGTTGTCCAGCTGGCCCAGTGGAGACCTGGCAGCCATCATTGATGGCTACTAGGGTTGACTTAGCAGCAATTCAAACTATCTAAGGTGGATTATTTAGTTTTTAAATGAATTTTCTAAGGTGGATTGGAAAGACCTTGTGCGACTATCAAAGTTAGCTAGAACCGGAGTGGGGTTGGTTTGACCGCCCACCTCGGAATAGAAGGTTTCACTAGACGCTTGTTGGAACAGACGGGGTTGGTTCGCTCAACAACGTGGGATCGCCTGAGGCAAAGGAACTTACCACTACCGGAATCCTTACTTCGTCTATGAAGGCGGGCTACACTGCTATATATTTGCCCTGCCCCAGCAATTTGCTGCCGATTCCGAGGTTTTAAAGCTACCACCAATCACCAGCAACTACCTACGATCTCTCGTCCTATGGCAGCTTAATTCACCCTGAGAATTGGGGGAATGACATGGACTGAGACCTTGACTGTGTTGGAATCTTACTCCCACACTCTCACACACACACACAGACACACAGACGCACACACACACACACGGTTTGCTACACTTTTCTGCATTATTTTGCAGATGAAGAATCGTTTCAGGTCAAAGGAAGTCACGACAAGCGTACTGCATCGCTCAGCATAAGCCATTCAATTTTAGCTTGGGGCGTAGGTTTGGCAGAGGAATTCGGTGCAGGTTGTAGAATTTGGAAGAAGAAAAACGAAGAACAAGAAGAAGAATAAGAAAAATAAGAAGAAGAAGAAGAAGAGGAAGAAGAAGAAGAAGAAGAAGAAGAAGAGGTAAGAAGAAGAAAACCAAGAGGGAAGAAGAAGAAGAAAACCAAGAGGGAAGAAGAAGAAGAAAAACAAAGAGGGAAGAAGAAGAGGAAGAACCAGAGCACAAATATCAACACCAGGAACAAACGCTTTCAAATTTCAAATAATACCAAATTTCAAATAATTCCAACTGCCAGTATCGATTTGCTTTGGTCAGACTACATCCTGGGTGCCATTGCGCACTTCCTGTATGCAGCGTGTCGCACACCATGCCTTACCGCGGTGGTTACCAGGATTGTGGTTGCCAGGATTGCGTTCGCGAATCTTTCATCAGCTGCATAGCCTCTTACCGGCATGAATTTCGTCCTGCCATTTGTTATTGCAACAATCTCATTTTAGGCAAGTTTTAAAACCATCTATCATTCATAAACCCACCTCCACTCTCTTCTTCGGCATTTTGTCAATCATCTCCGATTGGATTTGTCATGGTTCCCAGTTGTTCGTTTCAGAAATACATTTTTCCTAAATGTGTTATTTCCTGTTTAGTTCTTTCTTGACTGAATTGGACTGCACGAGTCGCGGGCTGAGAGCTTTGCTCTGTTGCGTCCTTGTTTGAAGAGACTCCAGTACTTCTACAACAGGTCAATCAGGTCTTCATTTTTCATTGCACTTTTCTCTTTTCCCCCATTTCTCGTCATGCGTGCGGCGACTCACCATGCCCCTTCCTGCAACTCCTTCCCTTTCGTTTGCTCAAATTTCAAGTAGGCATCTTTGAAGAAACACATCGAATGTCAACATGGAATGATGGATGACCGATGTCAGGATTCACTGTCAACAAATACATGTCTTAAAACTCGCATGTAGTTGGAAATTTGATCAGCTGAGTTCCACGGGACAATTCCAGCTTTATATTGGGCCTGTTGGGCTTTGTGGTGCAGGTGAATGGTTGAACGGCAAGAAGCACGGCCAGGGTCGCTTGACCTTGGGTCCTGATGGCGACCACTACGAGGGCGCTTTTGAGGATGGAGAGATCACTGGTGAGGGACGACAAGAGCTGAACGGTTGGACCTACGTGGGGCAATTTCTGCGAGGAGCTATGGGGGGTATGGCTGCAAGGGAGCTTGCCAGCATGACTTTGAGCTTCGCAACTGTTAGCTTTGATATCACTCACTCTTTTCTCAAGGAAGATCATGGATCATTGAGATTGCCTACCACCAGTCGAATCATCAGCCCATCCCTACGACTTCTCCAGGTCAAAAACACGGGGAGGGCACTTGGACGAGAGCTGATGGTGGCAGCTACAGTGGCGGTTGGGCCGAGGCTGGGAACTGGGAAGATCTGCCCACATGGATTCCTATGGCATTGGGTCAGTGTCCCAGCTATGGGGATCCCATGTTTTTTGTCCTTAGGGCTTCATAGTTACAAGATTTGGGGGGATCCCACAATGGCGTCACAGCAAGAAACCGATTCACTCTTTTTGGGTTGGTGAGGCGTGGAGGTTGTCCTTCCCCTGCATGCAGGTCCCACTTTTTTGTCGTTAAAGATGGCTCAACGCTTGTCTCACGCAGGGGAAGTACTCCGGCCATGGAACTTTGAGCCTCCCGAGTGGAGAGAAGTGGCTTGGCGGGGGGTTTGTCTGTTGGACTGATGGCCCGGGGCGTTTCCACAATCCTGTGCCTACCATTGTTGATTGTTTACCTGTTATCTTTGATTCTTTTGATGATTTTATATATGTCTAATGTTGTTGACTAGATCATTGCAGTTGGTAGTTTATGTGTGTTTTCCTGGGTGTATCTTTATTTTTGCTGTATATGTTCGGCCTTTGTTGTTGCCTGTGCTTGGTTACCAACCACTATCATCAAGCAAGAAATCACTATTATCATCTGTGATGTGCATGCAAAACTACGAGAAAACCACCAGTTCAGATCCCCGGCCTGGTATCAAAAATCTTCTTGATAACAGCCCACCCGAGCCCACCCCAGCGAATTTGTAGGGAACCAGCAACCATGAGAACTGAATAGCTAACGAACTGATCAATTATCGGCGATAGCTACAGAGGCTATGAGTTTGATATTCCAACCAAGAACAAAGGCCTTGTCATTGATTACCCTACAAGCAGCTTTTGGGAAAGATCGAACGTTGTCATGGATTCTAATATGAAGCGTTGGTTAACTCATATTGCTTTCCTGGTTAATAACAACAATCACTGGAGATGTGGTCAACATGATCGGTGAACTACTTGGTTATGATTCAACATGGAACCGTTGGGCCAGGAAGACCACTGTGGGTCCATGTCAATGATGGTTCATGCGACGGGTGGTTGGTTCTGGTGAAGGATGATGACTGGCGTGTGTGCTTGACGATGCCGTGGTTGCCCAATGATTTACGAACGTTGATTCAACCCCTGGAAGTCGCAGCACTGCAAACCTAACAACTGATGATGCTGAAGATCTAGATCCCAACAGATCCCCTTTTACTGATCAAAAACCGACTTTGGAAGGCTTCATCACTTGGAAAGGTCGACTTTGGAAGGCAGTTACTCCCTTCATCACTTGGAGTAGTTGCTAATTGCCTGGGTAATTCCGGATGTCGAGGAGGTGCCACTTGCCACCCAATCCCAGAGTTGCTCAAGGTATGTGGGAGGCTTTCTGGCGCACAAGTTCCATGGTCATGGCTCGCACCAAGACCCCAAGAAGGCCAACAGCACTGGAGGATGGAGTTTGTTGGAAAAAAAATGAGGAAGCGAGGAAGCGACCTGATTGATCGTTATTTGAGGTTAACCATGGGCCCAGCTGTTGGTGAGCCATAGGGTTTGCCGTAGGTTTCGTGGGTCCAAAGACCATGGACGCCAAAGTATTGCTATTTGTGGTGGGTTCTCCTCATATGTTCTCCTCATATGTTCTCCTCATATGTTCTCCTCATATGTTCTCCTCAATATGTTCTCCTTATATCAGCTTCCGAGGCCTGGAGAAGCCCTCCGGGGTCCAGCGTGCGTTGAAGTCTTTTTCCAGCTACAACAGTGGCTTTTATATCACCAGGGATCTTCGAGGGAAAGCGAACGGGTGGCTATTCCTGGGTATCCACATGTGTGCACCAGTGTACATGATACATGCATACGTGCTGAGCATTTTTGCGCATACCTGCATACCTATATGCATGCAGGTATTTGCTACATACATTTGGCATTTTATAGTCCTTTGGTCAAGGGGTCAGCAACAACCTTAATCAACTAGCAGAAACGATCCAACTGCGCTTGTTTGTCATTTGTTCGTTGTCTCTATGTCTTGGTATTCTGCCTCGAGGACAGTAATGCCAAAAAAAATGCTCAGCCCCTCAGGTTCGTCGTCATCTCGACGGTCAACTGCGCTAAGCATAAAACAACCATCAACAGCAATCCTCCACTAGCCATCATCAACAATCCTCAAACCAACCATCTATTAGCCATCAACCAGTCATTTATAAACCATCTGTTAACCGTCTATTAGCCATCTCTAGCCATCCTTGACCATCTATTTGCCATCTCTAGCCACCATTGACCCTCCCTCGCAGCGGACACTCCAAGAGTCTGCAGGCAGTAGGCTGGCTCGTAAGCGGGCCCACAACCAAAACAAAGAAAACAAGTAACAGTGGGGCGACCGGAAAACACTGTCACGTTAAACAATTAGCAGATGTCGACAAGGCCTCGAGTGCGAACACGATACAGCAGAGCACGATATTTCTGACAACGAACTTGATGTGGGAGCAAATCAACATCCAGCACACAGCGAGATGCAACAGGGGACTCAATACAAGCAGTAGGAATTGCAAGTTCCGAAGGAGAAACCAGTGTCTTCAAGTAAGCCACATGTTCCAGCTGACAGGGTAATGCAGGGCGACGACCAACCCCACTAATCTTACTCTGATATCCATACATGCCCAAATACCACCTCTTCTTCCCAACCCCTTCCAAGGGAAAGATCTCAATGCCAGTGAAGCGCTTCACAAAATTTACGCAAGCTTCCAAAAATCTCACGTGGTCCCACACAGTTTGGTGTTGTAAACAAGCATCAAAATGGACCGCATGGTCCCGATAAGCAGGTAAGGATTGTCCTCTTTCCAAAATAGCCGGGACCCGGCAACCAGTTGTGTACACGAAATTCACTAAGAGCTCATACCAACTAATTCCCCCAGAGAAATCATCAGCAGTAGGCCAACGCAGCAAGGCAGCCCAGTCCAGAAATAATTTGAGCGTACCCGGTGAAGGGATAAAACATTCCAGCAAAAAATCGGGAACATCAGCAGGTGAGGGAGCCAAGACCAAAGGAGGATCCCAAATAATAGCATGTTCAACTGAGAAGCGACCCTCACGTTCAAACCGTGGTGCATTGGTACCATGCTCGAAAGCATCCAAACGCTTGGCTTCAGCAAGCGCAAGAAAAATTTGCAAATCACGCAAAACTGCAGTTTGTTGGGAGTACCATTCAGCAATCTGCCAACTCAATGTATGCAAAGGCGAGGCATCTCTGCTCACAGCTCGCTTCGCCAGTTTGTCTGCAAAGCGATTACCCATTGCAGCATAAATATCCCTCCACGAATCCATTTGAGCAATGTTTTGATGGGACTTGATCTTGGTCAACCGAAATTCAGAAAGAGGTTTAACCAAAGCAAGATTGCAAATAGCCACCAAAATGTCAGAGTGTTCACATGATAAGTAGCAAGCTGGATCCGGATTTTCCTGAATTTCCAAAACACGATCCATGGACCATTGGGAGTCCGTGTGAATAACTGCTCTGCTGCAAGATCGAAAAATCTGATAAATAGCCTGAATCTCAGCACGATTTATTGTTTGCACACCAGCCACCAAAGAAACTTGGATAGGCATCAAGCTAGTAGGGTCCTCGTCAAGTGACTGCAAAGCCTGAACCGCGGCAGCTCTCTCCGTGTCATCATGCAATGTATCAAGCACAATGCTCCATCCAGCAAGATGGCCACCCATCTGTGGAAACGCAGCAGAGCCATCAGTGAAAAAGTGTGGTGTGCAATCACTAAAATCACCAAATTCAGAAAGTACAAATGGAGAGGGCATTTCACGCTGAGAATGCAAATACGTCACAACTTGCAACTTTGGGTGCTTATGTACCACAGGGATAAGGCAGCAATGTGGAAATTCCAAAACAGCCAGCTGAATTGTTCGATCAAAGGTTGCCCTGAGGTCAGCAATAGCAGAACAGTTATAAGGAAAATGTGCACGAGAATCACACTCGCCACACAGAGGGCATTGCCGAAAATCCCACACATCACTGTCTTGCCACTGTTCACGTTGATTGCCAAAAAGTGCACCAACACAACGAAGGTTTGCAATATTTGCAGCTTGACGGTTATCCTCTGGCAATTTCAAATTTGCAGAAGCTTTAAGATCAAACTCCGGCCAGTTCTCATAACCATGTCTGGTTCGGATGGTTTCAGTAACTACCTTGTCCCATGCATCACGGATTCGAGAGAGAAGAACCCCAGTGGGAGTAGAGATCAGTGAAAAGCAGCGATTCAAATGGTCAATAAGATCACCATGTTCGTCGACACTCCATCCAACACAAGCAAGGTAACACTTCAATGCACCAGCAGGGCCATGGGCATGGTTGGGGTTGTCTGAACTTGCAACCAGCGCATTCAAATAAATATCGCGTTGAGTTGCATCAGTAGTCAGAAGTCTACGCCAAATGCAGAGCGTTTTCAAGAGCGCATACATAAAGGGATCATCAACATGCGTGGTCAAAGCTGAGAATGCCAGATGTACATTGGTGTTGCCAGTCTTCTTCAACAAAACACCAGCTGCAATAGAGCGTAGTCGCGAGAAATGCCTCTTGCCAATATAAACAATGTCACAGCCGAACAGCGTCATCGGCCAGATTGTGGATTGTATTGCCCTAGCAGCTTGTTTCAAAGGTAGTGCCAACCGTGACAATCGCTCCAGTCGTTTGATTCCTTCATCCAATCGAACCCCCATGCATCCATGATGGGTAATCTTAGCAAAATGCATAAAGACCCCCAAAACCTTCTCTGCCTGTGCAATGCGAAAATACACAGGTGACCCAACAACCTCAGAGTTGATGGCCAACCATGCCTTCCTTGCTGCGGGCGAAGTGCCCCAAGACCAACTCTTCTTTGGATCCAGATTTAGGCGCAATGACTGCAGAAATTGAATGGTGACCTTCAAAGCACGTACATGCTGGCTAGGTTGGGAGGCAGACCAATTCCAATCGTCAGCGAAAACAGTTGGGTCTGCATCAGCGTGTATCACCACCAAATGGTACCAAGTGAGGCCAACAGCAATCATACCGCAAACAGAAAGCGGGTCACCCTCAGCCAGTCCTGTTGTTGCAGGCTGGGCTTCACTTACAGAATCAAGCAAAACAGCACATCGGGACATCTTTTGAAGCGAATGCAGCCAAGCAGTAGAAGCAATATCACCCATGCCATGATACCGTAAAAGCTCCACCAGCGGTACTCGACCAAAGCCGTTAAAGCACTTTTCAATATCGAGGGAGAAGCCACCTGCCTCACAACCAACCTGTAGCTTTCTCTCCACCTTCAGAGAGTTACTCATGGACAGCTGGGAACATGAACGGCCAGGTACCCCTCCAACAATAGCAGCAGGTAAAGATCGCTTCCATTGGAGCATCAACCGTCTCACAACCACCTTAGACCAAAGTCGAAAGGTGAGACTGAAGACAGTAATCGGCCTCATAGATGCAATTTCAACAGCCTGTGTTGTCTTAGGGACCAAATAGACAAAGGCCATCATCAACCATTCTGGGAAACCCAGTTCACCCAGCTTGTTGATTACTTCGATGAGTGCAGTTAGCAAACGAGGATGCATAGCTTTGAACTCTGGTTGCGAAAGGCCACAGCTACCTCGCGAGGTCTCAGGTTTTGTTTTACCTATGGCGAAGGACCATTCAGCCAACGTGTGAGGGCTATCATCACATTCTACTTCAAGTCGAGGCGTGGTTCGGACAAGCCCCAGGAATTCCTCCCAAGGCTCAACGGAGGAAATAGCATGTTCATCATCCCTCAGCCAAAATGGTGCCCAAAACTCGAAGAATGCAGCAGCTACTCTATCGGGAGAGTTGGACATGGTTTTTTGGACAATCTCAAATTGGGCACCCACACCAGAAGGCAAGTGACTCAAAGAGAAAGTATCAGGTTCACACAATGGTGACAGCTTCACCTCAGAACCATGAAGTTGCACAGGCTTTGTGACATCTAAAGTGCAATGAGGAATGGTCACCGTGGGTTTGCACTTCCCTTCAGAACGAGCCAAAGTGGCTTGGCACTTAGTTTCAACCTGGAAAGCAACAGGTCGAGGTTTGTGTCCATGTTTGACAACTGCCGCCACAATAGCACCACCAAAATGGAGCTGGTCAACATCAACTTTGAACCGAAAGTGTCGCCTACGAAAATCAGCATCCCTTCGAATGATACTATCTATGGCAAGGCGGAGAGCATCACATAGTTCCCGAAGCCACCAAACTGGAGGCAAATCATGGTACCAGGTATCAACCAAATTCCAACGCAGACACCACATCGGAAATGATGGTTTGAATGCATCAGCAAACAAAATGGCAAACCATTCAACCCAATTCTGGCTTTCCACATGTTGTGGAGTAAACTGGTATTCCCACTTCTGCATACGACGGGTCCAAGCTTGGATTCTACGCATCTGTTTCACCATTTGGGTTTGGGCAACATTAAAAGTTTCGCACGGTGGTTCATAGTCACCCTGTCTGGCACGGCAAGGGGCTTGTTTAGGCTGGAGCTTCTGTGGCTTTCGTGGTTTCATTCGCGGAACATGTTTTTTCCTCCGACTTTCAAGAGCAACAGGATCACACAAATGTTCAGAAATATCACGAATCGTTTTGTCATAGGCACATTCGAAAACATATGCTATGTTGGAAAAACATTTGGTAGCACAATCATGATCAACTATATCGTTAGCACTAGGCATCGCACCCCCAGGATGGAAGGCCGCATCATCCCAGAGTGTATCTTGTGAATGCTGAAAGAGGCCGGAACTAAGGACATCAGACCGCAAAGGCGATGGCATTGCAAAAGCACGACGAACATGTTGGAAAGTATCAAGTTGAAAGGACACAACTAAAGGATCATGGAGATGAAAGAATCCATCTTGCAAAACACAGGCAGAAGAAAATGTGTGCAACAAATGGCGACTAAAGATCAAAGTATCATTGCGAGTGGCTCCTGCACAGGTTGGTGGGAGCTCAGTACCAAATCTTTCATAAAATGTTTCAAACACCTCACTGTACCCAAGTGCACGGAAATCATTCCAGATCTCCAAGGATTGGGGTCGGAGATTGAAGTCACCTCCAACCACTGTCGGGACATCAGTAGCTGCAACCTGCTCAAGCAAAAAGTGCCAGAGGGACAAGTTCTTCTGAAGAGCTTGTGGTGCGGAGTGCTGCACCCCGTAAACAACAATGACACGTAGTAACAAGTTGGGCAGGTGCACAAAGCTAATCATGACTCGACAGGTACTATCCCAATGGATAGGAATAGCATCACGAGAGGGTCTCAAACAAATGGAGTCTCTCGCCAACAAACCCACCCCAAGCGCATTACCTCTCTTGGATTCTGCACCCCCAATGCAAACTCTCTGAGGCGGAACGGGATGACCCCAAAGAGTACGAATTCCAACTTTGGCATAGCTAGAGGTTAATCCCCTTTGCATCATGGCCGTAGCACTTGTCTCTGAAACAAGGGCAACATCGAAAGGCATCTTGGAGAAAGTCTCCGCATGATTATTCATGCTGGTGGGATTGCAGACCGCAACCCTCAGCATGGCAAAAACAAAACTGGGGCCAGGATCACTTCTTCAGCACAGGCTCTTTTACGGGACTCTCCATTGGTTGATCACCATCATTGTCAGGCTTGTTGTGCTCAAGTCCTCGTTTTGGAGCCGGTCCACTGTTCAACATGTCAAGGATTGACTGGAATTTGCTATCCAGCCTGGATTCTTGGGCTTTCATCCCCCTGGACATGGCATTTTCAACGGCTTTCATCAGATCTTGGGGCATGGCACCAATTTGCTTCTCAACATGGGTAAGCCGTTGATTGGTACTCTCCACATGCTTGGTGACCTGGGCAGAATCAGTAGCGACCTGCTGCACAGTGGCTTCAACAGTGAGCAACTTCTGTTCAAGTTCAGCAAATTTAGCTTGAACTGGTCCATCCAATGCTTTCGAACCAGAGCTCGGGGCAGGTGCAGGACAAGTCTGTGGACCCGTGGGCAGTCCTTTCATCAATCGATAGGCAGCCCAAGAATCTTCAATGTCTTCAGCAGG
>VSDK01016524.1:89290-111935 GCA_009767595.1 Symbiodinium kawagutii | reverse complement strand
AGTGGAAATGGCTCCAGCCACCATTGACCATCAAATCCATCCATTCACCATCAACAACTAGCCATCAACTAGCCATTTATTAGCCATTTACGAGCCATTTATCTACGATATATTAGCCATCAATTAACCATCGATTCTCCATCGATTCACCATCTATTTTCATCTATAAACTAAGTCTAGCCATCAACACTCGCCATCATCCACTGCTTGCCGTAGGCGACCAGCTACGAAGGCGAGTTTCAAGGCGGTTTGATGCACGGCCACGGCCAGTTGAAGGCCAGCCGTGGGCGCGAACGGGGCCCGCCAGGGAATGGCGGAGGTGCCCAGGTCTTTTCCATTGATTTGGGACCATTGTTATGAATATTTATGAAATGTTATGAATATTTATGAAGTATGATGTGTGAGTCCTCGTTGTTAATGGTCACATTAAAGGAAATCGTCATAATAATTATTGCAATGCATAACATGATTGACCATTATTACACGTGATGAACCATGTTTATACGTGACTGACCATGAAGTAGTACGCATTTTTGCCAGAATAAACGACCGCGATTATAGTTGGACATATCCGATTACCCTTGGTTGAAATGGTCATGCCATATTGACCATCATGGTACTTAATGGTTCTTAGGCATGGGTATAGTTAGTTGGTTCTTTGTAGCAAGGTCATGGTTCTGAACCGACCCATTTTTTTCAACCTGAGTTGGAGTGATCCATGATGGTTAGAGTGACGCTTCTGATCTCTGGAGTCCATAAGAATTAACGATGGATCCGTTTCTTTGGAAACTGGTCGCAGTTCACCTTCAATAGCTGGTGATGTATACCAAGTGCAGGTTCATTGATCTGGATCTATCATCAGCCATGATTGCAGTTGACCATGGTTAATGTTATCATGAACCATGATGGGTTGATCAGCTCTTGATTTCCAAGCCAGCTGGCTTAGCTGAGACAAGCTGCCAATGCCAGGTTCAGCGCGCCATACCCAACTGACAGTTGACCCCATGAACCAGCAACTGTTGACCAGTGAGCATGGTTTGCCACCAACAGCTTTCAGTAGGACAGGATAAGAGGCCCAACTTTTTGCGGTTTTTGACTACCTTGTTCGCTGGTGAACATGGCTAATCACTATGAATATGGTGATGGTGGACCAACATTTATCATTTTTGGTGGTTCTTGGTACTTGATGATTTGCCACTTGACTGTGTGTTTCGCTTGACCTCTTTGATGTTCAAGTCGTTGACAGATTTTTGGGGGGCTTTGCTGGGTTTGTTGGGGAAATGATAGCGAATGATGGTTGCTAAGAACCGTGTGGGGATCACCACAACGATGGTTGGTACACTCTTCATGATGCAAATCATGGGCTTAGATATGGTCATCCAACACCAATAAGGATTCACTGACTGCAACGACTATGTACATGAATACCCATGGGTTGCTGAACAATCACTATCCAGTACTAGCTTCGACTACGGCCCATGGCTCATTTTGGATGCTCGGAACAATGCCTTTTCCGGGTGGTTCTTAAAATAGGGGTACAGTACCCCAAATCATCCTTTACATTATCCATGAATAGTAATAAACCATCCATTTTGGGGTTCCCCTATGGCTTGAGAAACCACCACGTGCTTCTGAACCTTTCCACAACTTTGTTTCGTTCCGTTCAACAGAAGGGCTGCCAGGTTTGGACCAGAATGAGGGCGGCCACGTGTTGGCCACCAGCACATGGCACGTGTTGCTCACACGTTCATGCTGTAGTTGGCAAGGATTAGATTACTGGGTATCCAACAGATGTTCCCATCAACCAATCCAAATCCAATTGCCTTTACGGTTCTTAACAGTCCAAAACTCAGCACTTGATGGAGTAACAGTGTCTCCTGGTGTTGCTCACCTTGCCCACAGGAACGAGATGGAGCTTCCATCTATGTGGGGCAGTTTCAGGATGGCTTTACGAAGCACGCGTTGTCGCGTGCATTGTAATGTTGCCATGGTTTTCTTTCCTTGGAAGTCGACAACAAGATTTTCTGTGAAGGTGTTCTTTGCTCATTCGCCACACTGGCTGCGGACGTTGTTGGATTCGTTTTGTTTGTATATAGTCTGAGTTTCTTGCCCATTTTCCAATATAACTGCATTGTATCTTCATCTACGTTCTATCTGCATATGTGTTGTTTCAGTCTCCGGAGATGCATAGGCAGATTTGTTGATTTCACACCTAAGTTTCTGGCTTGGAAGACATCCTCACACCGTAGCAGTGGAACAATCTGAACAGAACGATTCTGTCCCCATACTTTTTGCGCTTCACTGAATTTTGTTCCACATGCTTCAAGATATAGTTGTTATGTGGCTGTGTTTCCTTGTGCTCGTAGGTGGTTATCAAGCCTGGTCTTAAGGGTTTGTTCACCCACCTCATAGGGTTGATTACCATGGATATTAACATTGGGTTCCCCCGAATGCGTCATCAGTTTCAATCCCCCTAAGGACCCTTCGTACAATTAATTCCTCGTTCAGACGAAGCCACAAACTCCGCATCGCCGCTCCTCCAAACTCAGGAGAGTTGACCGCTGTGAAACTCAAACAATTTTCCTCCACCATACCACGCACCAACTACACGCTCTGTTGCCTGTTGCTGAAGACAGGGAATAATGGAAACATATAACCCCAAAACTGAAATAAGAACCAACCCAGTAAATCTTACCCTCTAGGGTTGCTGCAGACATGTAGCCCAATCGTGGGTCGCATATCGCTTGGGGGAAAAAAACCTTGGACCTTAGATTAACCCAGATACCCCCTATAGACCCTTACAGCTGGGGCCATTCTGCGGGTCAGTTCACCCATCAAAAAACCAGTTTCGACTTTGCCCCGCAGGAAGGGCGTCGCGACGGACAGGGAAAATCCACGGACCAGGCACCCGCAGCAATGACGCTGGTGTAAGCGTGTTTCGTTGATAGCTGAGGATGTTTTATTGGAAACCTGTTTCCCAGTGTGGTTTCGCTGAATCCAAGTGATTTAGATGCCTGGAACTTGAGCTTGTAACCATTTTCCAGGGGTATTTCCTTTGTCTTCGGGATTTGGCTACCGGAAGTCTTTGGAGTTTCAAGACAGGGTTGACGTGCATAGAAGAAAATCCGTCGAGCGCATTAGGGGTTATCCATATACTGTACATATTATGACATGTTTGAGACAATCAGTCATTATTCATGTGTGGCATATCTACATGCATATTCACAAACATATTTTCATATACACGTACGCATAGGTACACGATATTCATGTACATATGGGTGTTTCTCAAAATAGGGGCCCTCCCAAATTGTCTAATATTATCATCATTCTTAGTCATAAGCCATCCATTTTTCCGCCGTTCCCTAGCATCCGAAACCCCTAGGTTTCTATATCGGGGTTTCTCAAGTCATAGGAGTACCCCCAAATTATCTAGTTTATCAACTATTTCTAGTACTGAACCATCCATTTTTGGGGCCGATATTTTGAGAAACACCCATATCATCAAAGACAAACCATGGATGAAATGGCTTAAGGGATCACCCCTCTTGTCCCATGAGTGATCATAGATCTAGTAGATGATAGGAAACTCCACTATAGTTGGTGTATTCCCTATTTCACTGTTGGTGATTATCCACTATTGATCACTATTCATCTCCCATAAAAAAATGTGAAGAAACCCTCACATTTTATATCTAGGAACTTTACGCTGGACACAGACTCCTGCTGTGGCCTTGGAGTTGAGTTCCTCCAGGTCAGTGGCATCTCGTATGAAGGTCCTTGGTGCCAGGCCAGGGGGCACTTCCACGCAACATTTGCAACATCACTGAGATGGTTGCTGTAGATTGGTCAATTTATTTTTTCAAGATTTTTATTTGAAAAGATTGTCAGTTGATTTTATTGAGATTGTCGGTTGATTTTTTGAAGGATTTGTTTCCGAAAAAAATGTCAGTTGATGGGAAGCAAACTGCTTAATTGATGGTAAATCAACTGGTCAAAAAAGGCGGGGATATACTTCCAACGGAGAACCATTTAGCCAAGCGTGACTAGACACAGCAATTCGTATCTGATTGTAACGAACAATGGTGGTGAATTGGCAATAAGACATGGTGAATTTGGTCCTTGGTCGCCATCGTTGTCGAAACCGTATACCTCTCTGACTCCAGGGGCAAGCTTGTCGTGCAGCAAGGATAATGGCCCAACGCTACATAGTGACAGTCTATCACCCCCATCGACACCCTCTTCAGCATTGCCAGCATCATCATCGTCATCAGAATATCCTTTGGTAGATGAACGCCGGAAAAAGAACACCAGGAATAGATGGGTGATTTTTCCTACTGGTTTACTGAGAAGAAACAACGGTCGCACAGCCCCAGGATCAACCCGAACGCCCTGCTGTGGCTTGGGACCTTTGCCCAGCCGACAACGAGGAGAGCTGGGTCAAATCACCATCACCTAAACATGGGAATATACCAACCATATGGGCATGGGTCATTATCAACCATCAAAAAACCATTGGTAGTAGTTCACATCCTAACAGTAGGACTCGTGACTGATCTTTTTAGGAAACAAAAGGGGTACAGGGGCCCTTGACATCCATTGGCTGGGATTGTTCAGTGGGATGCGTAGCTCGCCATACATGGGACAAAGCATCCCCACAGATGGACACACCTATTTGGGAGGGCCAACAGGAAGACTTTTGGCCCAACAGAGTCCTCGTTGCAATAGGTTGTTGCGATTGTTGCTATAGTTTTGATGCCTGGTTGATATATCATCATGGCCCAATAGTCTTCTATTATTGACCATTCAAGCAACCAATTCACAATTCTGAGCACCTGCGTCTTCCCTTAGTTTATCACATCTCTTAGGGTACAAATCCCTACGCCATGGTTTTGGGGTATGCAAGGATCCGTTGCTGCTTCTCCAGTAGACCCCCTAACAGAAACCTGGGTTGTTGCGAATCTACGGTCACATAGCTTTGGGGAGGCAAGGGCGGGTCCTCTTTTCAAGGGATTTGGATTTTACTTTTGACCTTGGGCTGATGAGGGATTGTCAGATGAAATTCCAGATTTGAGCCCAGTCATCCTTGTTACTTCCTTCTTGTAGTCTTGTTGATTGACAAGCGTTGGCCAGCCGTAAACTAACAATGAGCCTCAAGAAATCATCAGCCAGACATTTGGTGGATCGGTGCGGGCAACCTCTGGAGCGCCCGTAGAGGAATCCTACATGACAGTGGGAGAGTTGTTGAAGGAGGAGGCCGGCGGTTTTGGGCCAGTTACTCCTTACGGAAGTTGACAAACAGGGAACTAGGAAGGTTAGTGACGCTTAATGGTCGATGATGGCCGATGATGGTCCCTGATGGTCAATCAATGACGGTTAATGATGGTTGACGATGGTACATGATAGGCAATGATCCCAACTTGTTTCTGGGTGATATCGCCATTTCGCAACAGTTGTTCCGAGTGTTGCCGGGTTGCCCTATGAACGTTGTCATGAGTCATGAGTGCTGTGAGAGAATCAATGACATCGGTACAACAAGTATTGACCACGTTTCTCATTAGTTGTGGGCTCATTTGTTCAGCCCCAGTTTCCATTCAAAGACCGTGGGGGCTTTTAGCGGACCACCACGCGGCACTCAAGTTTGACACACATGCTTGATTGCCAAAGCAAGGCTGCAGGGATAAGGTATTCCATGAAACCACGGATTTCCCTCGGCTAACCAATCTATGTGGAATTGCCCTTTAGTACTAGTCATTCAACCTGGTGAACCATTGACTAGGACAAGAGGGCATGACTGGATACACTGTGACATTGGAAACCAAGAAGCGCACCCAGGTTGTTCATGCTGAATTTGAAAGCATTCCCGGGTGATTTTTAAGTCTTTTTAGATAGTTGAAGTTCAATAAGTTCAATCATTTGCTTGAGGATGATTAGATTCTTGGATCAATGACCTTGGTCGTTGCCAACGGTTGAGCTGGTCAAGGCATCGAACCAGCTCCATGCCGATCCAAAAGCCAAAGGGAAAAAGGCCCTGCTGGGCCACTGCTGGGGCCTGACGGCGCCCAAAATGGTGATTTTTCAAGAGAGGGAACCCCTCAAAATGGCTGGTTATTGCTATAAATGACTAATATAAAGGATGATTTAAGGGTACCCCTCTTTTGAAAAACCACCAAAATGGCTCAGGATTTTTTCAGTCCCATTTGGGAGAGATCCACATACAATCAGCGACTAAAACCCTGAAGAATTATCAGCTGTTGCTGGTTGATTTGGGGGGACGATCATATGATCACGGACTCACCAACTAGTATCCTGCTTGTTCTTGATTGTAGTCCTTTTGTTGTTGTCGTTGTTCGTAGGTTACAGACTGCATTCATATTGTTTCTATGTTTATGTTCCTGTCGTTGCTGTTGTTGTTGTTGATGATGATGATGATGATGATGATGATGATGATGATGACGATGATGATGATGATGTTGCTGCTTACGTATTGGACACGCTACTAGCCTCACCAATGCGTAGTTTGCAAAAATTAGGCAGGGTTTCTCTGAGGGTTCTGAGGTAACGGAGAAACGATCAAGAGTCAACATTGACCATTGTCAACTATCATCAAGCATCATGCACCATCATCGGCCTCCATTTTACCACATTGAACTATTGACTATTGTCAAGCACAATGAATGACCAACTTTCAACCCATATTCATTGCAGTAACCACAAACAATAGCCCACTATTGCTTGATGATGGTGAACCGTTCATGATGCTTGATTTGGATAATCTATGAATCAACCATCAGTCTTTGCATTGGTTAATGATGGCTCGTTCCCCATATTGTACACAGTAATAGTCATCATCGGTAATTTGTGCGATTGTTTATCATTTCGCATCATTACTCATCATCATCATTAGCGAGTCTATCAGTCTATCAATCATTATTATCCATTATCGACCACTATTGGGCCACCATTAATCACTATTGGCTAGATATCACCCTCTACTATCCAGGTCATCATTTAGAGCATTTTTTGTCGTTGGTCATTTACCACATTATATGGACTTTTTTTGGGCATTGTTAGCAGAATTTACTTACCATTAGCAATAATGATCAACCATTGTTCAGCTATACATCAACAATACATAAGCATCATCTCAACCACTGAAAATAGGACTGCATTTGTAGGTTGTCCGGTATACAAAGTGGTGCTATCTACTGCACTATGAAGCACATATCCACCATCAATTATCATATATGAACCAGTAGTACCAGATATTCACCATATCCCGAGCAGATATCAACCATATACAAACCACTATTCACTACAACCGATCCATTTACCACATCTCTCTCTCTCTCTATATATATATATATGATGAATAGTGGTTCTTGTATCAACCATATATCAACACTATTGACACTGTTTATTCACTCTAAACCAGCCATTTTGACTCCTCAAGCATCCAGGCTCCACCGCCCGTGGAGACCGCAGGGCAAGGCCCTGAGTTGAAAGGAACCAAGGGCCAGGTGCGCCCTGTGAAGCGTTGCCCAAGCGTCGGAGCATCGTTGGGCCCACCGTGGATTTCTGGGGGCTTCACCTCTTGATTTGACGACAGACTTTGTTAATTTTTCTTTATATATTTATGTTTATTTATGTATCCATTAGTAAATGAATAAATGACTGAAGTGAGTGAGTGAGTGAGTGAGTGAGTGAGTGAGTGAATGAATGAATGAATGAATGAATGAATGAATGAATGAATGAATGAATGAATGAATATACAAACAAATATGTAAATGAATAAACACAGAATTGAATGAACAAATGCATGAAATGATAAAGCAAATTGTAATTTACATATGTATTATGTGTAGCCTTTGTACTTTGTAACCAGTTTTTTGCACGGCCATAAGCAAAGCAAAACAACTACTAGTAGCATATGTTTATACAGCGAGCGATGTCCTACTCGCGAGCCATGCGAAGCATCAGGTTTTGGGGATGAAGAAGTCTTGATAGTTCGAGTAAGGGCTGTAGGTGTGATACCAGCTGTAGACTTCACAGGGGGTCCAAACTTGGTTAGCTTTCAAGATGATGCGTGGGCAAGATATCCTGATCACTGGTAACAGATGGGTATTGTTGTGCTTGAACATATCCATCCGACCTTCATCATCCTTCATCACCTTTCAGAAATAGTCAACCAGAACATACCAGCCTCCAAATTCGTCGGTTCCCCCTGATTGGACATCCGGGATCGCAGGCAGGCCGCACCGTCCGTTTGGCTGACTGTTCGTGGCGAATTGCGAGTATGCATGGTAAGTATCAACCCAAATATTTCTGGTTAGTAGCCGTTGTTGATGCTCACAAATCCCCATGATGAATATTTGTGTCAATCCCGATGATTGATATCCATGGTTGATGGTTTCCCCAAAAGTGATAGGTCTTATTTTGGGAAACATTTATGTTGACCATCCATTAATTATAGACCATTGAAATCATTGCCTCATTTTCACTCTTGAAATCAACATCAATCAGCCTTCGGGATAAATCTCCCTGCTTCGATTGCAGGTCCTAGCTGAGACGAAGGTCCGCCTGGTGGATGCTGAAAAGGCGTGATGCTGCTGACAGCAGTTTTCGATGACAAAGGACCCAGAGTTGCTGAAAGCAGTGGATTGACCCAGGTCAAGCATCAAATCATGGTCAAATATGCAGGTTTTTCTGATCGAAATGATCAAACATGGTCATACCCAATTTTTTTCATTATATATCCACGAGACCATGTGCTCCAATCATCACAACTTGTCAGTTGTGCATCACAACGGTTTGCTTGACCCATGATGAAAACGATCCATTTTGCAGCTGTTCTTAATTGTACTGGTTCATCAATGGTGGTTATTCGTGTATCACAACAGCGGTTAATCTAGCAATGCAATGGCTCAGAATCTTGAGGAAAGAGTTGGCTAATAGTGGCAGTGATTTGATCATGGTCAATAGTTTGATGGCGCGTGCTTTGTTGAAACTTCATGTGTTTACAAATGATATTTTTTCACCACAGGTTCTGGGTTTGTCCAACAATGGTGTACCCCCCAAAACCAGTTTTCCCTATTAATCATGGTTGTGAATTTGGATGGTCAGTAGGTGCAACCATTAGTGGACAAACCCATGTATGAATCCACCAAGCAGCAGTCGATTAACCATTTTTGTTGGTTATTATCTTCTACTGTGAATCAGTATTAAAGGTTGGAACCCCTGTAAAATCCCATCACAAAATGAAGTGCCAAGAATCATCATTCGACCTCCTTTGGGTTGCTCCAAGCAGGTGCCGGTGACGGCTGAAACGGGTCGCTGCTTCCGCGTGACAATGTACAAGGTGCTGCCGAGCGCAGGATGGTGCATCCCTCTTACAGTCATAGGTATTAAATCGCCCCAGTGGGATGAAAGATGGTGGGTAGTGGTTAGGCACTACTAGTGGTTTCATATTGTTTCCTTGTCCATAGGTACTGGTGAAGCACTGATCATAAAACTATGCCCGTAAGTACGATAATGGCTTACCTCTCAATTCTTGAGCTGCACTATGTCCAACCATTGGTTGGCTTCCGACATGATGTTTCCTGTGTTGACACCTCACTTTTTGATAGACCAGGGATCCGTTGAGTACCTGACCTATGGGAAAGGTGTGGTACGTATGAATTCCTTATCATCGATAAGGTCGTACAAGAGCATGTATAGGGCTGTATCATATCAAGTGGACTCCTGTGCCAGGCAAGGTCACGTGTAGGTGCCGGACATATCCTGCTGACTAGTCATGGGAACAAGTGGAGTGCTGCGAGGGAAGTGTCAATCCCCGTAGCTGTTTTCTAAGGGTTTCGTCTGTCAATCAGGAGATGTCTGACGGATTTTCCTAGCCACTATGCCACTATGTGGTTGAAATCCATGCAGCCAAGAATGAACCGCCCTTATTAGATACTGTATTTTGGTAACTGACACACATTTACATTCGATAAGAGTGATCTGCGACCAAGAAACATGGCAAATTGTTCTTGGATGCAGCGTGTTGGGATTTGATACACAATCCACACAGTAAATCAACCATTGGAAGAGCTCAGTATTTATGATTGTTCATCAGTGTGCCCGAAAACTGACGATAAATGATGATGACTAAGAAAGCAAGAATTGGGTGGTCCCTTGTCCATGGCTATTTAGCAAGCTGAGGTAAAGCCCGGCACGGGTTTCCTCGAGTTGTGCCATCGGCTGTATTTTCCAGCACGAGGTTTTGGCACCTGTTGTGACAACCATCCATGACAGAGTTGAAGAATAATGAAGGGTGATTAGTAACCCACGTTTTTTCAGCACTGCCACATCATCTCTTATTGTTGCTGGTTGATTTCAGCCACATTTTTATACTTCCATCCCTACCCCTTGTCTTGTGGATACATTTTGAGACCTTGGAACCATGGACCAGAACACGATCCTGTGGTGGATTGAGTTGGAGGTACCGATGCACCAGAAGTGATCAGGTTAAGTCAATGAGCATCGGTTACTTCATCATCATCATCATCATCATCATCATCATCATCATCATCATCATCATCATCACCATCACCATCACCATCACCATCACCATCACCATCACCATCACCATCATCATCATCATCATCATCATCATCATCATCATCATCATCATCACCATCATCGTCATCGTCATCGTCATCATCATCATCATCATCATCATCATCATCATCCTCGTCATCATCCTCGTCATCATCCTCCTCATTATCCGTCATCATTTTTGGCATCATCATCATCATCATCATCATCATCATCATCATCATCATCGTCATCATCATCATCATCATCGTGATCATCAGCATCGTCATCATCGTCATCATCCTCATCAACATCATCATCATCACCATCATCATCATCACCATCATCATCATCATCATCATCATCATCATCATCATCATCATCATCATCATCATCATCATCATCATCATCATCATCATCATCATCATCATCATCATCATCATCATCATGCATGAGTCGAAGATCATGAGAGGGCCATACCAAGGGAGTACACAGCAATAGCTCTGGTCGCAGTGGGCGAATGCTGGTGAAAGAACCATGCAGCAGGGTCAGCTGCCGTCAGCTGTCACGAACCCCCACAGCTATCTGCTGCCAACCTCAGCGTCCGGCAGGAACCCTAAGCAACTGAATACATAGCAAAGCCTTCCAAATAGAGGGGATCGACAGTTCCATGGGTCCATAAAGATAACCGTACCGTGTCAGCAAGGGACGCTTTTTGGATGGCCTAGGGGGTGCACTCTGCAGTGAATCGCAGGAGCGAAAGACAGCTGAGGGCGAGGTTCTTCGCAGGCCAGCCACGCCATTTCGGGCCACTCAGATCCTTAGGAAGTTGCTTGCGAAAACGGCGTCAGAATAGGTTATCTTTTTTTGTTCCTTTGAAGAGATTCGTTTCAACGTAGAGAATATCCAACAGGATGCAGCCAAAATTTCACTTTGGTAAACAGGTGATTTGCCAACCCCTCATTGCAGATTAGCCGCTGTCAAGTAATCATCATGTTTATCAACCAATTATTACCATCATCATGAGCCTTAATTAGCGCTACAATTAATCATTTCTTGCCGCTTGCGCAACTTTATCAGTAATTAACAGTCAAGGCCTGGAGGCCTGGCTTGAGGAGATCGCATCGCATCATCGCTACTTGATCCCAGAATCATCCAACAATTGTCGGACTGTCCATGATAGCAACCATCAACGGGTAGGTCAACTGAACGCATTTGTGCCTGGTTTTTTTTGAGATGTTCGACCCTGGAACCACCAAATTTTTTCCCCACCTGTCAGGTGAGGGTTGTTAGATTATATCAGAGCTGATACGTCCTTCTCCTCCTTCTCCTCTTCCTTCTCCTCCTCCTTCTCGTCCTTCTCCTTCTTCTCGCCGGACCTCAACCACGACCGTCCACGCCCAGTAGTCGCTGCCGGACCTCAACCACGACAGGCCACGCCCAGTGGTCGCTGCCGGACCTCAACCAGGACCATCCGCGCCCAGTGGTCGCTGCCGACCTCAACCACGACCATCCGCGGCCAGTGGTCGCTGCCGGCCCTCAACCACGACCACGCAAGGTCAGTGGTCGCTGCCGGACCTCACCTGCGAGGAAAGAATGTCAGAGAGAATGGCAAAAGATATGTCAGAAAGAATGTCAGAAGATATGTCAGAGAGAATGTCAAAAGATATGCCAGAAAGAATGTCAGAGAGAATGTCAGAAGATATGTCAGAAGATATGTCAGAAGAGATGTCAGAAAGAATGTCAGAGAGAATGTCAGAAGATATGTCAGAAAGAATGTCAGAAGAGATGTCAGAAAGAATGTCAGAGAGAATGTCAGAAGATATGTCAGAGAGAATGTCAGAAGATATGTCAGAAAGAATGTCAGAAGAGATGTCAGAAAGAAGGTCGGAAGATATGTCAAAAAGAATGTCAAAAGATATGCCAGAAAGAATGTCAGAGAGAATGTCAGAAGATATGTCAGAAAGAATGTCAGAAGAGATGTCAGAAAGAATGTCCAAAGATATGCCAGAAAGAATGTCAGAGAGAATGTCAGAAGATATGTCAGAAAGAATGTCAGAAGAGATGTCAGAAACAATGTCAGAAGATTTGTCAGAGAGAATGTCAGAGAGAATGTCAGAAGATATGTCAGAAGACATGTCAGAAAGAATGTCCAAAGATATGCCAGAAAGAATGTCAGAGAGAATGTCAGAAGATATGTCAGAAGACATGTCAGAAAGAATGTCAGAAGATATGTCAGAGAGAATGTCAGAGAGATGAAGAGATGTCAGAAAGAATGTCAAAAGATCTGCCAGAAAGAATGTCAGAGAGAATGTCAGAAGATATGTCAGAAGGCATGTCAGAAAGAATGTCAGAAGATATGTCAGAGAGAATGTCAAAAGATATGCCAGAAAGAATGTCAGAGAGAATGTCAGAGAGAATGTCAGAAGATATGTCAGAAGACATGTCAGAAAGAATGTCAGAAGATATGTCAGAAAGAATGTCAGAAGAGAATGTCAAAAGATTTGCCAGAAAGAATGTCAGAGAGAATGTCAGAAGATATGTCAGAGAGAATGTCAGAAGATATGCCAGAGAGAATATCAAAGAGATTGGCAGGAGATATGCGAGAAAAAATGTGAAAAGATATGTCAGAGAGAATGTCAGAAGAGATGTCAGAGAGAATGTCAAAAGATTTGCCAGAAAGAATGTCCGAGTAGAAAATTGTCAGAAAAACGTCAGAAGATGTGCCAGAAGGGGTGTCAGAAAGAATGTCAAAAGGTATGCCAGAGAGAATGTCAGAAGATTTGTCAGAAAGAATGTCAGAAGGTATGTCAAATAAATGTCAGACAAAAGTGGAGTCAACAAGCGGTGATGACATGACATGGTGGGGATCACTCGAAGTAAAGTAATTTTGAGATGTTCGACGCTGGAACCACCAAATTGACCAGCCACATATCTGATTCCTGTCGAAATTGTATCAATCTAGGGATCAAAAATGGAGATCTTCCATCATTTTCCCAGCCAATTTTGGTGGATTTGATCCTTCGATTTCCGCCAGAGCTCATCCCATCCCCGTCGTCACCCGAGGCCCGTGAACTTCGGCGACTTGCGGCCCACGTGCCCCGGGAGCTGCGGGAGAACCTGTGAGCATCCAAGTGGCGGTCAAGCGGTAAACCATCAGCAGTGGTACGTTGTGGGGAATACAATGGTTAATAGTGGTGAATGACCAACAGTGGTTGAAAACCATGATTAGTTAAGCACTGAATATGTTGGTATTAACCTTACTAAGATATATTAGTATCCCAATTGGTATTTTCTTGGGTCAATACAAACCACTTGGATATATCGACAATAGTGACTCAATCAATGCCTGATAAGGACTAATAGCAAATAGGAAAACCATTCCGAACTTACCCCAGTGGTCATGAAACTAATGGGAGATCTGAAGTACCCAAGTGGTTTAGGCTTGCAGAACTCAAGTGGGGTTAGTGTTTATAGAGGTATCCCAAGTGGTCATGGTTCATATCGGAAAGCATGACGAACTTGGGGGATATCCCTCTGAAGATCAACGCTTGGGATTTGTGAAGCCAGGGCTTCATTGTAGCCAAGTCGCTTGGTTCGCCACGGTGACTTATATCGCTGCGCATCCAGGTAGAAGTATAGCTCCGTGTTCCTGTTGGATATCCACCATTTCTCTTGCTGGGTGGATCTTGGCTGGATGTACATATGATTGCTTCACCGGAGCCACCTAGAATTGGTCGAAACAGGAGCAGTACAGTGAAACAGGTGTTGTTAAATGTTCAATTGATTAAGATTTTAGTGGAAACATGTCAAAACATGTTGAAACTATAGAATATTGTTGTGGTATTTAATGTTGTTTACTGTAGGAGCCTTGTTTTTGTTTTTCCATAGTTACTGAAACCATGAGAAGAGTAAATCTCCGTTGACTCGTCGGACTACCATCTCCAATCAACAACCCATCGACCATTGGAACAGGCACCGAAAACTGGTCTCACTTTCCTTCGCCAAATTTGGGTCTGTGGTCATATCCGGGGCAGAAATGATCAGACTCTTCGTGTTCCCAGCCATCCCTTGACTGTAGATCTATTTTTCTCTGGATAGCGGGGCTACTGGGGTCCTTACTTCAAGTGTGCACTTTGAGTGCAGGGAGCGATCTGGTGCCAACCGCTCCAAAGTTTTGTAGGTCGACTGTACTCCCACCAGGCGGAGATTCCACCAACTTGGTAACTTGGGACCATCAACCAAGGCAGAAATAATACCAAACAGGCCACTACAACGCTTCATTACAGAAACGAGAGTTTCTTAGAATGGGGTACCCTTATTCACCATTCATGGTGTAAACCAACCATACCTTTGGGGGTTCCAAAATTTGAGAAACCCCCAAATGCCTCATTAGGGGGTCTCTTACAATAGGTTCACTAACCCCTTGTCATCCAACAATAGTCAGCAACAGTAGTAAACCAACCATGTTTGGCATTTCCTATTTTAAGAAAGACCCAACTATAGAAATGGTGGTTTCTCAAAACAGGGGTACCCCCAAATCATCCTGTTTCTTAACGGATTGTAGCAATAAACCAACCATTTCTTGGGTCTCCTGTTTTGAGAAACACCCAAATGAAATCTACCAAATTACCACAAACCAATTGGTCTATTGGTCTAACCATTTATTGTAGTAATAAACTAACCATTGTGTTGCAACTGTCGACCAACTGCTGCGTAGGGATTTGCCCAGTAGCTGCTCCCAGGTACACCGACCCTCTGGACGAGGATGGCGCCCCTCAGAAGTCCTCCTCGAAGAAGGTTGGGGGTTGGGGATGCCTTGGTGGTAGAAGTCATGGGGCTGTGATGGATAACAAGGATGGATAATGAGATTGGTAGATTGAGATTAGTAGACGATTAGTTGGTTGAATCGTTGATGACTAGTTGGTTGAAAAGTAGATGTTTAGTTGGTTGAATAGTTGATTGACAATAGTAATTGAAGATTAACAAGAGTTGATTGGTAGTAATCAATAGTACTTGGCCTTTTTCTGTGGGGGTAAGGTATGAGACCAGGTGAGCATAGGTTTCGTGACCCTGGTGGCCATTTCCTCCATCTGCATCCAGGGTGGCAAAGGTTCGCCCATGCCTGATGAGGAGACTCTGCAGCTGGGGTGGACATGAGCTCATCTTCAAAAAATTGCCATGCAACCACTCCCCAACCATCCAAGACCATCCAAAATTCCCAACTGGGACGATGCTTGCTTTCAACTTGTTTAAATGTTGGAGATTGCGTTCCAGGTTTGCCGTTTTTGGAAACTGAAACCACCAGTTGCGCAAGGGTTACATTCTGGTTACATCACGCAGCTCCATTGACTTTGACGCCTCACCCGTGCACAGGAGCTGCCGAACCTTCACCATTTGAAGTCAACTTAGAACGGTGGTGCAATGCCAGTCAAGGTAGTTATTGTCCCTGGTTAAAGGCTATTGCTGGGGATGATCATCCGAAGACCTTGAGCCATTGGAGGGCTGTACGCTTCATGCAGTGTGGTTGCTGCTGGGTTCATGGGCCTAGGAGCTGGAGCCACCCTTCCCTGGCCACGAGTTTTTGGATGGCGGAATTGGCGAAGACGGCTTTGCTGTGGTGGGAGGCGCGCTTTCGAGAGGGAAGATGCTGCCAGATGAAGTTCAGGACCTGCTGTTGAGAGCTGCTTTTTGGAAGCTCTGTGAGCTTTGGTGTAAGTGGTCTACCTGGACTGCCTGGCTTAAAGGTCTCCAAGCCGCCAAAATCAGGATCAAATTGGGAATTGAGTGAGCAAGGAGCAGCAGGGATGGCAGCACAACTCCCATAGTGTGACCCCCTTTATGGAATTAGATGATTCACCAGTAGTCATGGTACTGAAATTTCTACCCCACCACAACTTTGAGCCCGAAACCTTGGAAACCAGAGGGATCGCCTGATGCACTTCTCTTGGGATCTTTGGAATGAGTTGAAGGATGTTGAAGGCTCAATTTTTGGAAAAGATGGTTTTCTCAGTGTTCGTCTCAATAGTTGGATGAGAAGTGGCACCGGCCAACCTTGAAGATGTTGTACGTTGTTATGAACCAGCTTGGTTTATAGGGGACGGTCAATCCCCTAGCCCATTGTGGGAACACCTGTGTTACCCTCAAATCACCGCTGTTTTTCGTAGACCAAAATTAGCCTTGGGTGGTTGATCTTATGGGCGTGTGCAACATATGCGAAGGATATGTGTGTGTATCTAGATTTATGTATATGTGATATACGCAGAGATGCATGTTTACATAATGAACATGTGCAGATATAAAAGTGCATTCATACATACCTACATGCATACATATGTGCACGTCTACATACTTATATAAATGCTTACATGCTTGCATGCGCACATGATGAACTGTCGCCTTATCAGATACCATCGATAGTTGATTGGAAACGATGATGGCACGGTCTGTTGGATCAGAGAAACCAATGTCACTGAAGATGAAAGAACCATTGAACCAGTTGGTTTCATTGCGGAAGATAACCCACAATCCAATGGGTTTCGTGGCCTGTTCGCATCATCTATGGCAGGCAATGAGGAGTGGCTGCTTCCAGTCCATTTGGTGCCAGCCATCTACTGGCTCAGGCAGCTGGGGGGTTGGGCTCCACCTGAATACATGTTGGGAGATTGGGGGGTGTTCTCACACCAAGTGAAGACAGCACCTAAGCATGAATCAGTTGTTGTCAAGAACAATTCTGTTTTGCTTTCTAAAACGGGTCCCTTGCTGACTGCTGCACATGAGCCATTGCCAATCTTAGCATTGCTTGGACACCTCTGAGCCCAGCTGCCACTGGTGACCCCACCGACTCTAGGTTTGTTGTAGACCATCTTGCAACTGCAGGGACCATCTTATAGCATGAGAATTTTGCGGCTTCTGTTTTCGGGGGACTTCCAAGAGTCACTGTAAAGCCCTCGCAGTGCCGCTTCATGAGCTCTGAGATCTTTCGTGGCACACTTTGATGCAACGTCCATCCATTTATGTCCAATGGCCATTGGCTTAAAACGATATCCATTCGATTTGTCTCTTTATATCTGCCATTCAGATCCATCTTTAGCACCAAGGCGCATGTGTTCTTCCGTTCCAACCAATCAGTGGCAGTCCCACCCACAGATCCCCTTGCGTAGCGCGGAGCGTCGGCAGCGAGGTTGGAAGATGTCACTAAGCTCGAGGGCAGCATCTGGAAGGCCTTGGAGCCTTTGGAGATACCTTTCAAAGTTGACGGGTGAGCCAGGAGAGTCAGAAGAGATTCAAACGAAAGTGAAGGAAGTGAGTCAAATATTTGCTATTAAATTGAGAACTATACTGATTAACAATAGGAACAAGGTTGCATGGGACGATTGACAATTGTGACTTTGCGCTTAGTTTATTGGTGGCTAAGAATGGTCAGTCAACGGCTACTTGTAGGAACAAGGATTCATATACAAACTATACCTTATATAGAAACTATACCTGGGTTGCTTGGGTCCAAAAGTACTGGTGGCATTCAGAAAATGATATTGCTGGTACCATTTAATGATTATTGAGAGCAGCGAAACTAGCGCAACTTGGGGACACGCCATGCACCCCATGGGACGACCCTGCAATCAGTGTACCATGAGACGATCTGATGGGGCCAAAGCGCCGCACAGCATCTGCACAGCATCGGCGTTGGAGTCCCTTAAAGGGACATGAGCTGCGACTGAAAAGAGGCCCGGATGCAGACCGGTTGACAACCTGTGAAGCAGCCAGCAACTGTTGGCACTTGGAGGTGGATCCATCAGCCAAGGCTTGGGTGAACCCCCATTGCCAGCAGCTATACCCTTGGGTATGCTTATCCCATCAATGGGAATCCACTTCATCATTGCAAATATGCTAGTCGTTAGCCATCTCAACCGGTGATTGATAAAAGAAATGTTTGCTACCACTGGGCAATCGTGTCAAGAACGCAACAATGATTGGAGAACACCATTATTCTTAGTTTAATTGTTCACAGCACCAGTTTTGAACATGTCTGGCAAGATATGACAGGTGCCATTGCCAATGAAACTTCTCTTTGCCTTTTGTATTATTGGCTCTGCTTCATTTATGTTGGCTTCCTCATTTTGGTGGTTTGCACCTCTGTCTACATGCGCGCACATCTCTTTATAGATATTTACCCACATACACATACATACTCTCAATGTATATGTATTTGTATATGTATACACATGTACAGAGGGATAAAAGCTTGGTGATATTGCCTGAGTTTGCTTCTTGGAATTCTCTCTGATGGTTGCTGCCGCTGATATCCTCCCCGCTGTTGATCATTGGAAACCATGAGATATGATCAGCAATGGCTCATTGTTGAGACCAGTCAAGATGGATATTTTTATCTACCAATGACCATTCAATGGACCATATTCAGTATGAAACATCAGTACAAATACCCACCAATAACTATCAGCTACTTGTTCATATCGGTGATCAAATGATTGACAACTGTTGTGTAATCCTATCATTTATTCTTAGCAAGCACCAACCAGTACGAACCACTAAAAGCGTTTCCCACCGGTATTGACCGGCACTATTCATTAATAAGTCATCAATTAACCATGATTGACCATTAATGAACACGATTAGCCATCAATGAACCCTTGACAAATCATCATTGACCAGCAATATCCATTCGTCTTCACGGCCAAGATCCCACCATCACCACCAAGCTACACGGAAGGTTAGCTGCAAGGGCGTGGCCACCAAGCGGGTGCCATGGATGGTGTCAAGTGATGATGCAAAGTGGGTGAAGTAATTTGGATTTTAATCTTGATACAAATTGCTTTCCCAATTTGTTCTTCCTGACATCATCAAGCAGACTAACTGGGTAAGCAATTTGTCTTATTGGGAAAGAACCCGATGAATGAACATCATAAACCAGCTTCATAGCTGATTAGACTAACGCTGATGATGTTCATTAATGTATGAAACTAGCATTACAAAACTAGCGTTCACTAAACATTGACCAACGTATCCCTGCTCGATTTACGTTGCCCAGTGGTGACACCGGAGTGAGAATCCCCCAGTTTGACAGTCCGCAGGTCCGTAGGTCGCCAGCGAGCAGAAGATCTGGTGTTTTATTTTTCACGGTTGACCCTATTCCAAGGTTCGTCCCACACAGACCCCCAAAGCTATGGTGAGTTTATTACTATAAATGACAACTAGTCATACTAATCTTTATGTTTACGGCTATGGATGATAACTAGCGGTACCCCTATCTTGAGAAACCACCACAGGGACACTCATGTGGTAGTGTCATTTGACATGGTATCCACTATCCAAAGAAGAGGCATTTTGTCAACATCCAAAGAACTATATAGGTACCCATCCTATGTTTGTGATTTTGGGATGTGGTGCAGGTTGATTCTTGAGCCGCAGCCATTTTATTACCATATCATTATCAACCATCATTATTGAAAATAATATTCAAAACTAATAAACATTATCAATGGATTATTACTAGCAACTATCACTAGTCAATATACAAATAATCATTACCATACTCATAGACCCTTTGTTCATAGCTATCCTAACGGATAATAGACCGTTACGAATAGAGAAAATACCGTTACATACTTGAATAGCTAGATCCTATTGTAATTGTACCTTCTTGCAATGACCATCATGACCACCATCATTGACCATTAAAAGAAGATGCCATTACGAACGACTACCTTTCAGCATGACTTTTTTCAGCTCGCCCCCATGTCCGAGCCCAAAGAGGTGCGAAGAAATGCAACCATGGAAGCTGGTGGTAAGATGGTGAAATCATGATGGTTGGTGATCTTTAATGATGTTTATTGATGGTTTATGATGCTTGATACTGGTTAGGGCGGTTAATGATGGTTGATGATGATCAACGATGGTTATTGCTGACTAGTGATGGCTCTTGCTGGTTAATGGCAGATAGTCACGCTTGATAGTGGTTGAGAATAGTAATGATAGGTTTTAGATGGTGCTCGATAATGGTTGATACTCAATTTCATTCGATATATCAACGAAGAAGCGGGTTGATTATGTCTGATACTGGTTGTTGCAGATGGTTGATAGCGCTTCACCTGTCGATCACGTTTAATAATGCTCAACATTCATGGTTAATTGCAAAGAATAGGATAAAGACAGATTTCACAGAGAGAAAGGGAGCACGTAGTCAGCAACTATGCTGTCGACAGAATGATAATATTATATGCATATGTGCAACCAGAAATGACTGGTGAATATCTAACGAGAATCGGCAAAATTGATCGAACCAACTACCTGACAATGTGAGGGTGCTAGATGAAGCCAGAACGGGAGCTCATCTTACAACCATGAGCCAAGTGGTGATTGGCTGCAGCAAGGTTCCTTTGACAAGCCATGAATGATTTGTTTGTTTTCCGTTCCAGGGAGTGGTGTCAGTGCTCCGGGCCCCTGAATTGGGTCAGCATACCTGGGTGGAGGCTCACCAAGGTACATTGTTGCCGATGCCAATTAGCAACTTGACACAGTAACCCAGGTTCTAAGTGGGAACGCCTGGTTATATGCAGGGTTAACCCTGCTTTTTTAGAGGCACATGTGCCTGGAAGGCATGAATGGTGTTTCAACCCATGCCGTGACCTCGTAAGAACCTTCAGTAGGATTCAAGATGTTCGTGCTTTTTCGGCTTTTGTTTTGTATTCACCTACAATGCAACAAACATACATATAGCATTATCATTACATGAAATCACGGTCCATGCATTGCCGAACATTACAGTAGATTCCCAGACATGCACACATCCATAGTTGGTACAGACATACAGACATACGTACAATGCATGTATGCACTCCTTCATATACTTGCACAACACGCGGACATACACACACACACACATGCACAAACGCAATTTTTCTTCTCTACTTTTTTCCGATCGAGGATCCGGGGTCTCCGTTGTTGTCGGAATTGTGGCGACTCATTGGGACAATGTAGCTTGATAACCACCCGGTTCTATCTACCACAGCCGGCAGTTGCCCCACATGGGCAGGCCCTGAGTTTGCAAGTCCTCACTGAGGTTCGGCTTGCTTAATGGGTCCAGGATTGCTGACGCGAATGGATCCATGCTCGGTTAAAACGCATCCAATGAGTTGGGAACTGAGAAATGGTGGTCTCTCAAGTCATTGGGGACCCCCAAAATGGTTGGTTTATTATGTTTATTACTAAAAGTGGTTCCAAAAGGATGATAACTGGGGGTACCACCAAATGAAGAGTTTATTCCCATCTTCCTGGGATCTTTTAGGAAATTGGGAGCCAGGCCAATTCCCGGAAGAGAGATCTGTGTCAAGGCCGTAATTGAGATCTGGTTGCGATGGTTGTGCCTCTCCATGTGGTTGTGGTTGTGATTCGGTGTGCGGTCGCGATGACAGTTGCGGTTGCTGCTGCTGCTGCTGCTGCTGCTGCTGCTACTGCTGTTGTTTTTGTTGTTGTTGTTGTTGTTGTTGTTGTTGTTGTTGTTGTTGTTGTTGTGGTTGTCGTTGTCGTTGTCGTTGTCGTTGTCGTTGTCGTTGTCGTTGTCGTTGTCGTTGTCGTTGTGGTGGTTGTGGTTGTGGCGGCGGTGGTGGTGGTGGTTGTTGTTGTTGTTGTGGTTGTGGTTGTGGTTGCGGTTGTTGCCGTTGTTACTTTTTCTGGTCGCGTTTTTTCCTCCGTCAACCACATTGTACATCATGACTATGCCTTTGGTTGTCCAAAATAGCAGGAACACAGCTTCACAGCTTGAGCAGTTTCGAGCTACCCATAGTTAGCAGATGAATAAAGGCTGCTACAAACTAGCGGTTTGCAGGGCACAGTCGTAAGCTCCCACAAGAATAGTCAATGATCCGACAGGAGAACAAATCCACTAGAGATTTCTGAACTTCTACTGGTCACCGACATCCCCGTGAGTTCTTGTGATGCCGCCATGGTGGTGGTTGCTGCTCGCATCAGTGGCTTCAACCGAGGACAGGGATGTCCGGGAGGTGGCACAGGAAGTGGCTCAAAGACTGGCAACGGATGAACAGCGCGGGTT